>JAYJMI010466616.1:0-15834 GCA_036873855.1 Sarsia tubulosa
TATACTGTTACAGGTGTTATTAATCACTGGTCTATACTGTTACAGGTGCTATTACTCACTGGTCTATACTGTTACAGGTGCTATTACTTACCAACTTTGTTTTCAACTACTCTTTTAAAATATAGGTTCACAAAATGATTACATTTGAGCCTTCATACGTCTTATTGTAAGATATAATAATGGTCGAGGATCGTGCTATCTGAAGTCTGAGTTAGAAACTAACATTACAATTTCTTCTTTTAAATCTCTACAACATAAAAATGATTTGGCTTTAGGTTATGAATCAGATTGGTGGTACATTTTTAGATTTTTTGAAAAGAAACGGTTTCGAAGCGTTAGCCCCATTGTTGTATGCAACGAATGCTGTACAAGGTTATGGTAGATTAGACGAGATTGCATGTTTGTACGGACTAATGTGGAACACACCTAAACTAATGAGAGGCTTGCAAGCTCGTTTAACTGGAAAGACTAATCAAACAGGTATGGATATTTTATGTTTTGTGAATATATATCTTTTGTATAATGTAAGTTTTAAATAGTTATAGCCACCTTGAAATACGTTACATACGTTGGTCTTTCTATGATACATCCTTTATCTTTCTGTCTTTAAAGAAAGTGGATTTAATTTAGGCTTATACATGTTAAAAAGTGGCTTTCAAAATGTGTGGATAAAGATAATAAAAGATGAAAAGCTAAATGTTCAGACGAGCGTTAAAATCTACTCTGTTTACCGTACGAGATTGAATAATTATGAAGATGTTTGGTTGAAGATGAAGGTGGCAGATGGTAGAACATCGTGGAAACACTTCGATTTCTTGATATGGTCACCTGAAATGAAAACAAGTTTAAAGTTTTGGCATAACCGTGAAATTAATAAAGAAAGGTTTTACTTTTCCAGAGTTCAACCAACATTTTATACAACTGCGTTAATCAATAGTGAAGGAGTAGAAAAAGGACTCTCCCCCATCGATTATTTTCTTGACAATATCAATAAAAAACGCGAGAGTAGTTTATGGGCTCAACGAGATTCTTATGCAGCATTAAAAGGTTATAACGGGGATGATTATAAAAACAACACATTAGAATCAGGGAATGATACAAAAACGGCCAGAACAACAATAACTTATCAGATGAGCGATAAAGAACCCTTTTACTTAGAACTTCACTATATCCTCAAAAGTAGTTTGAAAAAAATGGGAGCAACGGCTATAGAAGTGAGGCAATTTAAAACTTGGCGTTATTTCCCTCGGTATAGCCCCGCTGATATGGAGAAAGGGTATATATGGCGTATACTAGAAATGCAAGGTAAACATGGTATGTGGTATATCGGCTCATCAGTTTGTTTTGAAAGTGTCAAAAGTGTTTTGGAGTACAACAAGATACTTATATCAAATATGAAACTACCTCATCAAAAGTACACTAAAGTACTCGTACGTGACAAAAGGCATAAGAAAAAATACCATAAAAAATACCATACAAAATACGATAATAAGTTTAACAAAAAAGTCGTATATGGTTAATAAAATTTTGAAAACTTGAGAGTAAACTTCTACCTAGCTGTTTCAATAACATTTGAATTGTACATCTGTCTGAATGATCTCTCTGATTGACTTGTGGAAGAAAACCTGTTTAAACCATTTGTAGCTTAACCCTAATAACCCTTGGATATTTTCATATGTCTTAAATCCTGGGAGATTCGTGGGACCCTCTATATAAATGAAACTACTTTACTATAAACACCTTCGAGTAATATTTTGATGACTAAAAGTTTTACAAAAATCCATAAGATAAGGCTACGCAAACCAATTTAAAACAAAAATGAATTTTAGAAATTCTGTTAAAACCTCGTTTCCAGAATAATTTTTAAGAGAAAGGTAAAGAAATTATAATCTCTTAGAGAAAATTTGCTTTGACGTTTTCATCTTTTGACAATACTTAATCAATAATAGGGAAATGATTCATTGTTTTAAAGCTTAAAAAGTGTCAGAGGTCATTGTGTCTGATATTGCAGCGTAAAGTAAAGTTCCAGTTTTAGCTAACCAATTTATGAACACAAACCACGTATGTATTTCATGTATTATATTTCGTAGTTAACCGATGTAACATTTATATTATTGATTGATACTATGCATTGTCTACTTGTATTGTAAAATCATGTATTGGAAGCAATATTGCAAAGAGCAGTATGAGACCAATAAAGCTGGTAAATGTTTCCTTACAAGAGTCAGCAGATCAAAAGAAACAGGCTTCTAAACATTGCTCAAAAGCTCAATTGTTTCATGTTTTCTTTTGTTTATCGATTTTGAAGTACAAATATCTCAAAAACTACACATAGAAATTGACTCAAATTTTCACAGGATACTAGTGGAGTGGTCATCTTTCATCCCACAAAGTTTCAGTAGGGGTTGATATTTTGGCCAAAACACCTGAGTAAGTCCTTTAATGATATCGTGTGTTTTGGCCGAAGTAACTAATCCTTACAAAAACTTTGTGATATAACAGAGTAGCACTTCAGTTCTATAAATATTTGAGCCACTTTCTATATGCTACTTTTGAGATGTTTACATGTTTCTGCAAGAACATAGCTACTTTTTACCAGCTTCATTGTCTTTCAACTGCGCTCTTAGCAATTCAATTCTAATTTAACCCGAGTAAGTCCCTTTAAACCCCAGCCCAAACTTGTCCCTATATAGGAAATTGAGAAATAACAAATGATACTTAATAATTGATGAAAAATTATTGTAACAATGATTTCAAAAAAATTCAATATGTACAAAAATTGATTAAATGTCCTAAAAGCTTAAACTAAATATAAACGCACAAATTTAATAGTATATATTACATTTATTTACAAGAATCATTTTCGTGAACGTGCAAGTGTTTCTTTCTTCAATTTAATTTACATCAACTAATTGCTTTCTAAAGTAATTTCTTCACAACGTGCACTAATGTAGGGTACCTTACTACACCATGCTTTTTTGCAAGTTGAGGAACTAAACATTTATTTTTGTTGTAAATCTAATATTTTTTTAATCTTTAAAAGATGAAAGTACATCAATATGCATTAGCGGGGTATTCGCGTCGCGGGGGTGAGGGGTAGTCTTTGTTTGAGTATTCACTACCACCTGTTCGAGCTGAAGGTAGGTAGCGATAGTTAGGAGTGGGTTGAGACTGAGCTGGGTTGATATTTGTTAAGCGTTCTATAAGTTTCTGTAAGTGTTCTTTCTGCTGACGTAATTGAAAGTTTTGACGAGCTTGATTAGATTGCTCTAATTCCATGGCTGCTAAAGCTTCATTCAAACTACGATTCTCTTCAGAAAGTTCATGCGTTTGGGATTTCGTTGATTCGTATTTGTTTTCTAAGTTGTCAATCTAAATGAGAAGGTTAAAGAGCTTATACTTCAATGATGTCTGCATAGTTAAAACAAATATCGATGACTCATTAGTATTACTCAAGAAAAATAATGCTACCGTATTTGTTGAGTATACATATTGAGAGGGATGAGAGGTTTTCTTAAAATAGAAAAGCTTTAGAACGTAAATATATGAAAGAGAAACTTTGAGAAACTATATCAAATATCAAACTTGATTTAGAGGCGTTTACTTTACAGACTATACACAACCTAAACAGTATTTGAAAACATGTTTTCATGTCTGTATAATCCGATGGCTAAGTGATCTAGCGTATTTATCGCAAAGGCACCTATTCCCGAGGTGTTCACTTAAACGCATTAAAATTTGAATTGACTAGGTTTTAGGATATTTTAAATTGCAACGTACCTTAGAGCTTATTTTTCCAGTGAAGTTATCTAGACACCCCTTTGCTTCATTCAGTTGTTGTTGTAACTTGTGTTTGTCATCTTCCAATGACTTGATCATCACTATGTCTATAGCTCGAGGGATATCTTTCCCGTCTTTCATGTTCGTAGTTTGTACGGAAGTCCGATCTAATGGCGGGAGTCCGTCAGCTTTGGAAAAACTTAATCTCCGTTTAGCTAAATGGAAATATACTTAGTAATTCATTTGTTTGGATTAAATCATGTTTTTTTGTATCAAAGCATAAACAAAGTGTTCAGTTTTTCGACGAAAGCAAAATATATGGGCCTGTTTACACGACACTTTTCCTTGATTAATAAAGTTTCTATGAATTGTTATTTCTTATTTATTACCTGCATTGTTAGCATAGAGCGAAGAAGGCGTGGGTGGTCTATTGTTCATAGTTTGGGGTTGTTTTTCAGAAGCTACGATTGACGTAGGTATCATAGAGGCAGCAGCATTGATTTCTTCAGTAGCCTGTTGACGTACAGCAACTATAGTTTGTCCAGCATGATGGAGCTTCTCTTGAAGATCGCTGATTTCATTTTCCATTTTATCACGTACATCATTCATCTCACTTTGTAAGTGATGCACCTAGAAATAAAATATTGCTTTTTTCAGTTATAACTATTTAATAAAGAATACTTTAATACTGTAAATAAGAATTATTCTGACGATAACTTAAGGGACGTTAAATATATATTTATTTACCTTAACATTAATTCTGGTTACCTTATTTATTAAAATTTTATTTGTTATTAAAATTACTAATACTACTGCTGTAGAAACACTGTTGTAGAAATACTGTTGTAGAAACACTGTTGTAGAAATACTGTTCTAAATCTACTGTGATAAAAGTAATTCAATTTTAGAGAAATATTGAAAAATAAAATAAAACTAGGCAAATGTAGCGACAAATATCTTACCCTTTCCATTTCCCTTTGTAAATCTTCTTTTAACCTGTCATTATGAACTTTCTCGTCTTGAGCCAAGTTCTTCAATTCTTGCGATAACTCTTTTTCCCTTTCTAAACTATCGTTCAATCGATCGATTTGTTTTTCATATTCCCTACATTGTTTCTGTAAGGCGCTGTTCTCGAAGTTAGCCTCTTTCAGGTCATGTTGAAGTTGTTCGAGCTGCTCGGTTAGTCGGTCTTTCGTTGCTTTGAGTTTATCTATCTTCTCTGATTGGTCATTTGGTGAGAAGACAACTTGATGTGGATAATAGGGATACGGTATACCATTATGAAAGGATGCGGTTTGGGGCGCTGGTGAAGAGACTGTTACCATATTTGGATCGTTTCTGTCAGTCATTGAAATGTTTAATGGAGCGCCACCCTAAAATGAGCACAGAGTAGAATTTAAATTACTACTATACGATTACGAAACGAATCAATTACTAAGATACAGAACTTGAAAACATATTTAAGTTCAAAAGTTATTTATCAATGATTGATTTTGTGGGGTTTTTTTATATAGACTACCTTGCATTTCTGTTATGAATTATTGATTGTTGAGTTAATTAATCCAAACTAACAAAATTTCAAACTGTATCTACCTGTAAAACTATTGGTGGACCAGGCGGTAAATAAGGTTGCGGCATTCCGGTATGTGGATAAGGCGCTTGTGAAGCCTGTTGGTCACTTTTAATCTTTGTAAACTCCTCTTGCATATTACCAACTTTAGATTCAAGTGCTTGTAATGTGTCTTCTAATTTCTTCTTTTCATACACTAGATTCTCATATTTCTCTTGTGACTTAATAAAAAGATAAGTGGGAAACATTGTTAAAAGTTGTCACTAAAATATCTACTCTTATTTAATTCAAACTGGTTAAAGTAAATACACAACAAACAAGTGATCAACACTTCATATACTCCTCGTGAGTGCTTCAATAGATGCTTATAATTTACTTAAATTAACAGTAGGGGACATGTAAATTCTTATCAAAAACAAAAATATATAATGTATAATAAATTAATTTATGCATGTTAAATTAATTTATGCATGACAAATAATCGTTTTATGACGACACTTGATCAAAAAAATTAACTTTAAAGCGACAAAGAGGTATCTATGCGAAAAAGCACGTAAAAAGTTAACAAACGACTTTTGTCAGTCATTCCATAAAAACCTAAAAGTAACTGATTTTCTATACTTCTTTTTTGGGCCTAAAAACATTTTGCTAAAGACGTTATAATAAGTTTCTGCCAATAAACAGATTAAGAATATAGGAAATGCGAAAATTATTATTTAAAATAATAATTTCTTGTTGGTTAAGTGACACTTCAAAAAAAGAAGGATATTATTTAGCTGTTAGAAATCGATGGCCGAAGTTAATTTGTTTATTAGGCCTTGATTGCTTTTCTTAAGTAGTAGGCCTTGTTGGTTTTTCTTAAGTATCAGGCCTTGCTTGCTTTTATTAAGTAGTAGGCCTTGTTGGTTTTTCTTAAGTATTAGGCCTTGCTTGCTTTTATTAAGTATTAGTTCTCGCTGGCCTTTATTAAGTATTACGCCTTGCTGGCTTTTATTAAGTATCACGCCGTGCTGGCTTTTATTAAGTATTACGCCTTGCTGGCTTTTATTTACTATTAGCCCTTGCTGGCTTTTATTAAGTATTACGCTTTGCTTGCTTTTATTAAGTATTACGCCGTGCTGGCTTTTATTAAGTATCACGCCGTGCTGGCTTTTATTAAGTATCACGCCGTGCTGGCTTTTATTAAGTATTACGCCTTGCTGGCTTTTATTAAGTATCAGGCCTTGTTTGCTTTTATTTACTATTACGCCTTGCTGGCTTTTATTAAGTATCACGCCGTGCTTGCTTTTATTTAGTATTAGGCTTTGCTGGCTTTTATTAAGCATTAGGCCTTCCATGCTCTTATTAAGCATTAGGCCTTCCATGCTTTTATTAAGTATTAGGCCTTCCATGCTCTTATTAAGTATAAGACCCTGTTGATTTGTTTTTGTGTATTAGGCACTGCTGATTTTTATTAAGTATAAGACCCTGCTGATTTTTTGTTTATTGGGCCCTGCTGATTTGTTTTTGTTTATTGGGCTGACCTTTATTTGTATGTTAGGCCCTGCCGATTGTTATTTGTTTATTAGGCCCTGTTCACATTTACATACCTTGTCAATGGCTATCTTTGCAGCATCTTCCATACACTTACGATCTCGCATTTCCTGTAAGATAAATAAAGTTATTTCTTCTATTAAAATACAACTCAACTGCCTCTTGATTGCGAATTCGTAATACAATTATTGTAAAGAAATTTTTTGTCTCTTTAAACCAAGGGAATATAAATGTTCTGGGCACACACTTATAAATAACATCAATAAATAAAATTGATTAGAAAATGTTTTGATGACGCTATGTTTTGTGAAAAAATTAACTATCTTTTCTAAATCACTAAAATAAGTTTACATTGTTACGATATCTTTGCTTGACATTTTTAGACAGTTAGAAAAAGGTTACTGTTAAACATATTTTCCAAGTTTTGGACATTTTGCATTGAATTTTAGGGATACAATCAGTCATAAAAAAGGTATGATAATTATACAGTACAGTAATTATGCACTATGATAATTATGTAGTATATTAATTATGCACTATGATAATTATGCAGTATATTAATTATGCACTATGATATTATATAGTATGGATAATCTAAGGCTTACCCTCTCTTGTTTTTCAAGCTCATTACGTAATGCTTCCAGTTTCCTTCTTTCTACTGATAATGCATCCATATGAGCTTTTGCTATTGGTTGTTCTACGTCATCAAGTGGCCGTTGCTGTTGGTTTTGATGCATCATGGTCATTAAAAATGGCGCGTAATCAGTCGTTGTATTGAGAGGGGTTTCACGTGCTCTATCGTTTTCACGTCTCATTTCAACTACGTTCTTAAGATCTTCGACAGCTTTTCGTAACCGTTCAACTTCCTGTTGTCCTTCTTCTTTTAAATTCTTTAACACATTATTATTATCTTCCAAAGCTTCTACTTTCGCTTTTAAACCTTCATTTTCACGTGAGAGATCGTTTAGTATTGAATCAAGTTTTTTGTTATCGTTATCTAATAGTTTTTCTACTCGTTTTCGTTCCTCTTCTTCGATTCGGCGAGTAACTTCGTCGAATTTCTGTTGCTGTACAACGAGTGATTCTGAAAGTTGTTTTGTACGTAAACGACGCTCGATTTCTTTTTCAATATCATCTCTACTCCTATCCATATCTCGCTCCATTCGTATCTTTTCTTCGTTTAATCGTTTATCGAGTTCTTCTTTTTCTTTGGATATTTTTTGTTTTAATCGTTCTTTTTCGTTTTCTAGTTTTTCTTCCATAGAGTTTTTATCTCGATTAAACTTATCTTTTAAGTTCTCTTTATAATCGTTGACAATACGATCGAAATCGTCTCTTAACGTTAACGGTAAATCGCTTCTTGAACTGTACGGTTTTTCTGGTTTTTCAAAAGGAACAGGTTTCTCAATAATTTTAACTTCTGGTGGAGGAGTTGGTTGTTTTCGCAGTCTATCGATTTCTTCTTTTAGCCTGCTTATTTCTTCTTTTAACATATTATTTAATGCTTGAAAATTTGCTTTTTCACCAGCAGCTACTTTTTCTGTCTCAATGCGAAGGTTCGTTTCTTTTCGCAACGCGCTTTCAAGTGTTTCTAATCTTCTTTGCCAATCTTTTTCTAAAATTCCCTTTTAAAAATAAGAAGATCAAATATGAATTGAAATATTTTCTGTAGCAGCATGAGAGCTTCATTTATTGAAATATCTTTCAGATAGTATAAAGTTACATTTCAGAGAAATATTACACTGCTATGAACTAATATGGCAATAAAAAATTACAGGAAAGCAAAAGATTTAAAGAAAGTGATGTAAAAACACTGTTTGAAAACTAATTATATAAATTACGTGTAAAGTAATGTTGTTTTTTACCTTTTCCTCATCAAACTTTTTATTCAAGCGAATCTAAAAATACAATAGTTCTCAATCCTACATTTTCTGTAATAAACTAAAACTAAAAAACTTCTGTAAATGAAAATAAAATGAATAATAACGATAGTAATAATGATAAAATGTGTAGCAGTAATTCAACGTCCGTAGCCTATATATGATGCGCCTCTTGTACTTTAAATTAAAGTTGCCATATTATAATATTACGAACATATGTTTGCAAAACATTATATGATAGGTTTGATCATAATAATAAGATAGTATAATAAGCTAGTTTATGTCTTTAAAATCATTTGAGCATTGGATACACTTTTTCCGCGCACTATAGTTCGAAAACGAAAACAAAAGTTACGTAAATGTCAGAAAATTTCTTTACCTTTATTTTCATTTTCATCATTTTAAGCATTCACGAATTTTTATCTTACTCTACATTTTATTATTTTCGATAAATAGAAAGCTCATACTTGCTGTTCTACAAACTACACCATGGGAACAACTAAAAGTTGCTAATCAACTTAATTTAAACCTTTGACTAACCTTTTCCTCTTCGAATCTTTTCTCCGTATCAAATAAATGCTTTTGAAATTTGTTTTCAACATTGTTAACATCATTCTCGTATTTCTTCTCTACTCTTTCTTTTTCACGCTCAGTTTTTTGTTCTAGATCATATCTCACGCTATTATGCTTATTTATAAGGTTTTCAAGTTCGATTCTATGTTTTTCATTTTCGTTTTTAAGTTCTATATTTAACGTTGCTTCGTGTTCAGTTAAGCATTGTCGCTTTATATTATCGATCTGATTTCTCCAACTATCGTTTAAATCTCGTTTCTCGCGATCCAATTCCATTTCACGATCTTTTAATCGTATATCGTTTTTTCTGTCGTTTTCACTTTTGTCCTCTTGAAAACTTCGTGTCATTCTAGCTATTTCTTGCGCAAAGTTTTGATGTATTTCAGATCTCTCTTGATCGAATTGCTTCTCTAGATCTTCTCTTTCTTCTTTCACCATGTTTTCCCACTCTTCTTTCTTCGATTTAAAACTTCGTAGTAATTCTTGAATTTTCAACAAATAATGTTGCTCCATAGCATCTTTTTCACGATTAAATATTCTTAAAAGTTCATCTTTAAGCGCAATTTCTTCTTGTTCTACTGCAGGATTATACCTAGAAGATCTAGAATTCGCATTTACTTCATTATTATCAAGTTCACCCATTTCAAAACGCCTTCTCGTGGGTGTGGTTGGGCGTCTTTTATACACCATACTAGCTAATCGCATATTAGGATCTATACTTTCATTGTATCTTATATTAGGCGGTAAATCACTAAATCTTCCAGATGGCGGAAGCGTTGTAAAAGATAGGTCGAAAGGTCGTGGTGAAGGTATTCGGTCATTAAAACGTACACTTGGAGAAGGCTGAGGTGTGTTACTTCTGTCAGGACTCCCAGGAACTTCCATTTGTTCTAAATATTACAAAGCAGTTTCAACATTTAATTAAAGTAAACTTACAATTGAAGCGTTTTGTATGTGTTTGGAGATCACTTTCATTAAGTAGACAAAAGAGTTAGTAGACAAAATTAAAGTAAATTCAAGAAAAAATGTCAGTGATAAAAGTAAAATTTAAAATTAATTCACTGAAAAACGTAATTAATTTTTAATATCATATAAATATGTAATGTTTTTTTAGAAGACGTTCAAGCATTTAGTGGGTTTTGTTATATGTTTGTAAGAATAGGGTTTTGTTATGGGTTTGTAAGAATAGGGTTTTGTTATGGGTTTTGTAAGAATAGGGTTTTGTTATAGGTTTTGTAAGAATAGGGTTTTGTTATAGGTTTCTATGAATAGGGTTTTGTTACAGGTTTTATAAGAATTGGGTTTTGTTATAGGTTGTAAGAATTGAGTTTTGTAAGAGTACTAAATGTAGCATTAATAAAAGTTGGAAAATACTGTTTTCGAAAAAACGTTTGTAGGGGTCTGAATGTATCAAAAGGGAGCCTATACAAGCAGGTTATAATAGAATCAGTAAAACCAACCAAGTAAACCTAATTATTTCCGTGTTTCTGCAGTAAGTCGTTACATCATTGATAAAAAAAGTTTTAGCTAAGGTATAATTTCTAGCCTTGACTTTTTATAACCAGTTTTAAAAGGTCATAAATTTCGAAAGACAAATGACATAGAAATAATACAAAATAAAACTGAATAGACGCTAGAATATCTGGGAAGGTAACTTTCATCGTGTATTTTATTTAGGTTATATTTGTCATTAGGCCATGTTCTTCCTCGGTTTATAGAAAGAAATAAGTTTTACTGATAATTAATAAAGCAAGTATACTATTATAGCGTACACTGATTTTGTGCTTCCAGATGAAGAAAACTTCAGCGAAACTCGAAGCTCCATGCTCAACTTGAGAATGTTTTTTTGACTTGCTACAAACCGCAAACAAACAAATCGAAACGACAGAAAATAGACGTAAAGCTTTTCATATATATAAACAGCAATCTTGTAACTCAACGATACAAAGCTAACCTTACCTTTTTAATACCTCTAATCTTCTGTAATAGCACTAGAAAGGTCAACTTTCCATAATAAAGCTCCAATATTTCATTAAGTTGCTAAGTTTTAGTGGTTAAGGTTAAGTTTTTGCAGTAAAATGTGTAGCAACCCCTTACTGTTAGAACTTCATTGAACTCTTATTCTGTATATTAAATATAAACACGCTCGTTCGCGTCTTTTCAGATTGTTTCTAACAGCGAATGAAAAACTAACAATTTTATTGGACGTTATATAGCCTCGCTTTCAATCTAAAGTTTACAATAGCAATTTAAATATTTAGAATTTAGCGGGAAAACCAATTTCTAACTAATGAATATATATTTCATGTCTGGACCTATAAAACTAGCCTGAGTACAAACTGTATAATCCATTCATCGCAAGTTTAAAGTAAGTTTGGTAGTCTAAATAGATGTATTAATTTATCAATTGTGACGCAACCAATTTCGTAAAAACATCGATTATTATTATTTTGGTTCCAAAAATAATGGAATATAGGAAGATGCATATTTATACTGGTTAAATAACCCGCTACTTGGCAAACTCTTATATAAGTGCTGGTTTTAGAAAGACTTATGATATAACTTCGTGTAAAAGAAAAGAGATTGAGAACTGGACTCCCAGTAACTATTTTGCAAATAACTAGAAACTGAGCAGATCTTGTGATGAAATACAGGTCAAAGCGTCTCTTTTTGGCTAAAATTTGTCTCCGTTGCTCAAACCAAGAATTTTCCGAAATATTGAAAAATGTTCTTCTTACCCAATGTTCTAACTGCATGCAAAAAAATAGAAAAATCTAATGAACGGATCTTCAGATACAGGACATAATGTCTATTTTGGGTCCAAATTTTCCCCATTTGCCCCTATATTGGGTCAAACGAGAAATTTTAGAGAAAAATCCGGCTCTGTCACTTTTTAGCATTTATTGATGTCTAACATCATGCAAATAAAAAAAAACACTAATGATCCAACTCTGAGATAAGCTTATTTTTAGAGCAAAGTTAAACAAAGATAGTGTATACTGCCTGTAATTCATGAATGAATTGGAATAAACTAAATTGGTCAAAGGAGACAGGGTTGCAGACTGTGAACCCGATGGAGACTGGGTTGAAGACTGTGAACCCGGTGGACATAGTTTGAACAGTATCACGTTATTACGCGAAGTCTTAAGTCTGTCTCGCCAATCGACCGATTCAATACTACGGCGCTAAATTAATGATTCAAACGTTTTTGCTCACTTGTGGTGATTCAAAATAAGGAAAAATTCAAAACTTTATGCATGAGATAAAATAGGGGCGAAAAGTTCAAGTTATGATAACTATGAAAGATTATTTTTAGAACTTTATTGACGTAAAATACTTTTTTTGAATTACAATAATCTTTGCAAACAAATGACAGTTTAAAATACTTGAACAGATCTAAATGTCAGCTCTTTAAAAACCTTTCGTCGCACTTAATAGAATATCTTTTAATATGCTTGTTTTGCATAATTTAATTCTTCAAGACAGCTCCATTTAAAATGATCTCCAGCTAAGATATTGTACATGTAAGAGTTTAAACTAGCTTAAAAATAAAGAGATATTCGCATAAAACAATCACTTTTATCAAGGTTTCACAAAAAGAAAATAAAAAGACTAGAGTAGGACTGTAAAGAGAATAAATCAAATTAACAAAAAGAGGTAACTTTTGTTTTTCTCGAAGCTGGAATTCGTCCCAAAACTCTTCAAATAACTCTTTACCAGTCTTTTTGAAATATTTAGTAAGCTGATTGCTGATTGTGGCTTCTATTCGATTTCTAGGTTGAGAATGAAGTTTGTTATCTTCCTATTCATATTGGCTTGTTGCACAGTAACCTATAACAACTGCTACAGCATCTGTAAACAACATAACGACGAGGGGAAGATTATATCATTCAATACGTGCTCAGTACTATTCTGTCATAAAGGTCGAATTATACCTCTAATCAGAAATAACTTCAGTTACTGGTGTTTAGTTGAGTCTTTCCCACGAAATAAAAACTGGTGTGTAGTTGACGGGTTGTATTACCGTGTCGGTACCGTAACTAAATATCATGAAGGTATACCAGCGATTGATGTATGTATTGGAAAGAACAAAACGAAACTTATAAAAGGATTAAAAGAAGATAAAGTACTTCAAAATAGAAATACCCCAATTTAAAAATATGTAAGGGAAAAAGAAGCTGTAAAAAAACCCCAGCCCACATTAAACTGAAAATTTTCAGGTTAAAACTGAACATTGTTTTATTGACCATTGAACTATTATAAACCATATATTTATGCGAGAATTAAAAAATTATTACCTTTCTGTTCTTAAATTTCTTAACTGGAAGCTTCTATATTATGAAAGTTGAGATACTAAATAGGAATGAAACAGAAATGAAAAAGGAATAATAAAATGAATCTGCTAACCCACTCAAGTCATAAATTTACTCAAAATTTCTTTTTAATATTTATCTTTTCTTCAGGTTGTTACGTAATAATATACAATCGAAATCTTAAAACATTTGAACATCTTTTTTTATATAGAAAACTGTACATAGCTCTTTTAATAACAATATTTCGAACGTGATGCATAAAAGTTTTTGTTTTCCCTGCTATCGGTTGGTCTGGCTTCATGAACCCCGGTCATTAAAATACCTCTCACTATAAACTGGTTTACGACGTATCCATCGTTCCATCAGCCGCTTCATGAAACATAAATTCTTGCTGGTATTCTTGTAAAAATTGAGTCGAACGTCCTTGGTCGAAAAATAATGAATATACTTTTTTGATATCTTCAACTTCGACTTCGGTTCCCTGCAGAATAAAAATACAAGAGTAAGTTCTTTATAAAAAGCAAGTTAATGCAAGAAAAAATATAACAAAAATGAAATATATTTATAATCAAATCCAAATTTCTATAGCTTGTTTATGCAGGAGTGTCATATTCCTGGTTTATGAGACAAAAAAAAACCTAAATAAATGTTGTAAATCAAAAATAATAACAATACCTTTCTTTTCCTACAACATAAGTTAGCCGATGTTATGAGATGAATAGCATAACGCAGGCTAGTTTCTTGTGCGATCTTCGTTAATACAGCTAGCCCGTCGTCACTCATTTCTACATCCTCTTCTTCGCATCTAAATATTACGTCGTCATTACGTCAAAAATTTCATATCATAGAATTAATATTGTGGAATGTCATAAAATTCAAAATTTCAAAGTTTTCTGGAGAAATTTAAGAAAACTTAAAAGTTTTCTTTTTCCAAAAATAACATTTTTTGCTTGAAAACTAAAACCTAAAAGTAAATCTAAATACCTTATTTTTAATATTTGTTCAAGATCTTTTTCTTCATAAGGTGTCGTTGAAACGATTAATAGTCGATCAAGTAAATCGATAGGTAAACCATGAGGACTCATATAATTTGTACCACGAATTCTAAACAGTGACAAATGTGTGTTTACGAAAGGAAGAAGAAACAGTCTATTGTTAGAAATTAAAGATTCATTGTTCTTCTTAGACAATAATCCAAATCTATGCATTGGTACGAGTTATCGTAAGTTAATTTTCGTATATTGGTATTTTAAAGTTATTCATTCGATATATATATCAGCGAAGGGCATATGCATAAATATGCATGATCATCATTGCATGATTGACAGATTTTATTATCACAAAAAGGAAATCCACGTGATCAAAAGTGGCCTAAGTATTTTTAACTGACTTATTAAAGCTCTGTTTCTATGATGTATTTTTGATGTATTTCGATAAAATCAGCGATTTTGTAAACAATTGACAACAACTGTTAATAATTTCATCCAATCAAATGCGTCCTCGTGATTAGTGAAACAAACGTATTTTTTTCGATCGGCAGTAATAACAAACTCACTTAGTGATGCCCCTGTTGGTAGCCATTATTAATATAGGTGCCATGTCACTTTCCAACGCTCGATTTAAAAATGAAAAGCATTCGATATCTAACATATGACATTCGTCAATGAACAAAACCTGCAAAATAAAATACAATAAGCTTAGATAATTAACAAGCTTTGAAAAAAACACCTGTTTATAAACTTCTATCATGATTTGTGTATAAAGTAGTTTATACGATAAGATGGATCACTACATATTGCCATTACATATTGTAAATTACACGTAAATTAATATGCTATTTGCTCAGTTATGAATGTCTTTTTTGTTGCCATTAAACCTTACTAACACAAATAAAAGTGGCTTATTAAAACTTAAAAAATGTTAAATAAACAAGGGATATATTGCCAGTGGATCCCCGGTAACTGATATTTTTATCAAATGGCACTATCGTGCAGCAAATGAGCATTATTGTAAAACAATGCAAATGTATACCTATACCGAATCATCAGCTCTTTCATTGAAGAAAACACAAAAATTACATCTTTATAGAAACATTTGTGTCAAAAAATTAACATTTTGACCTCATCATGCAGCAAATGAGCAGAAATATAAAAAAATATAAGATCAAATACTATGCTTTACTAAT
>JAYJMI010467727.1:0-15824 GCA_036873855.1 Sarsia tubulosa
GGGGTACCTATTGGGGTACCATAAAAATATGATTTAAATTTATACTCTCTCCAATCTACCCTTATATATCACACGCTGGTGTATATAGTGTGTTCTCGTTACTTTATATCATATCCTATTGTATAATATCCTCTCTAGCTTAGAAATCTATCCTCCTATTTATTCAATATATCATATAATCGATATCTATCACATCAATTTTATCTACCCAATCTTTTACAATTCATTTTTTATATTTATTCCATCTATCCTTGAATATCATATCGATTATGTCATGTACCCTCATCTATTCTACATATGCATTAACACCCCATCCTCTCTGTTCTATTCTATCTATCCAATATTATGTATATATTTTAAGCGATTCAAAACATAAAATAACTTTAATTTAAGTATCCTATTAGTATTCATCTTAATTATTCTACTAAAACCTATCTCGCGACTCTTTTTTATTTCATGATTCTTATGTGCCCTATACATAGAGCACAAAGGATACAAAAATTTCATGCTAAAAAAAATCATATGACACATACAATGTAATGCACACATCAAATACATTTAGTACGTTATACACAATGGTTATACATAATACGGTAGATGTTTTAAGTACATAATATGCATTGTACCAAAGGATATATTGGACACATATGATACCCAGTGAAAAGAACATAGATATGGTAAATATATAGGATAGATAAATAAGATAGAAAAATAAGAATAGAAGTGAGAAATAGTACAATAATGCAAGGTAGATATGATATTGGATGGTAAAGATAAATGATTTACATTTTAACATATTTTGCAATATCTGGTATAGAAAGGCCAACCCAGTGGGCAAAGAAAAGTCCATATGACGTCCAGTGGACGTCCAAAATGGACGACAGGACGTCCCAAATAGAAGTCCATGGGACGTTTTTTGGACCTACTAAATGAAACGAAAAGGGACCGTCCATTTTGGACTCAAACGGACGTCCAACTTGGACGACAAGGAGACGACGACCAGACGTCCAATAGACGACGTAGGGACAACAAATTGAGCAAATCAAGAAAATTAAATACTAGGTTTTAAAATGCATCTTTATAATCATTCATTAAATATCATAATTACACTTTTAAAAAAATGTAAAAAGCATGCGTAAAAAAACCTATATACATTTAAAAATTTAATATAAGAATATATTTAATAAAAAACTTTAATTTAAGAATAAGAATATACATTAAAAAGTCGTACAAATTAGTAGTTAATTACATACATATTTACTTAAACAAATACAAATTAGTAGTTAGTTATATACATTAAATTTAACATAAGAATATTAAAAAAAGTCGTACAAATTAGTAGTTAAATTATATACATATTTACTTAAACAAGTGCCATTGTTTCCCCTTTACTTAGTTTTTACTATCTTTATTCTTTGTCGAAACCTCTTATCTTTTTTTCTAAATGATACTCGCTAAAATGTTAATCAGACATAGTAAAAAACTGCAAAAACCACACCGAATTTATTCTCTCTTTTTAAAACGGATTTAATCCGAAGTAAAATAAAAATGCGAGTATATGCCCCTCTAAATATATCTAATATTTACCCCTTTTGTGTAAGTATATACCCCTTACAAAAAAATTTACAAAAAATCAACATATCGCTCAAAAGAAGCCTGCAACTTAAGTTTGAAAAAATACTACACTTCGTCGTGATATCAAATTCAAAAGTGCTCATTAAAAATAGTTTAACAAAATCTAAACAATAAATAAAAGATTTCTTCCAAATCAAAGTTAGCTGTATTTAAATGCTAATTTTATAACGCAAGAAACAAAGAATGTGTAATGTTATACATCAGGTGCAATATCTTCTGCTCCATTTACTTGGCCACCATCTAATTGCCGCTTTGCACGTTTTAAAAGGTCGCTCACAATATAATCTATAGTAGCTAGATCGTAGCCTTCCTTTGTTGAATCTCCTATAGCAGCTACAAAAATAAAGATAATATTACTAAGTTGGCATTCTGCTTTAAAAATAACAAGGTCACATTAATTAATTCCATTTACAGCTGATAATTTCAAAATAAATAAGACAAATGATAGACCGAAAATATTCATTTCTGGTAACTTAAATTAAGAAAAACGCAGAAATTATATAAAATTGATAAGCTATATTTCGTATTAGTTCAATACATCTTTCAGGCTTGAGTTTATAAAACCATATAAAATCGAATATGTTAAAATGTTAAAAGTTCCTTCCTGTCAGGCCCGAATGTTTAAGCATGCCGAATCTTGAAGCAGAAAACATAATAAAAATTTGACCAGAGGATAATTAATTTAAATTCAATATTAATATAGAATAAATGGTTCAAAATAAAAAACATCATGTGCTTCAAGATTCGGCATGCTTCAATATTCGGGCATGACAGCTCCTAAGGCGAGTTTAACTTTTAAATATCAATTTCGAATGTTATGTTTTATCAGAATCTTACCAAACGTAAAAACAAATAAAAGAAATACATACCAGTTAAGATATTGTAGTGCCATGTCTTGTTGAAGGCTCTCTTTGTTGCAGTACCTGTTTTACTAAAACGGTTTTGAACCCCTCGCGTCATCATAGCATCCAATGCCCTTCTCACATGTGACCGAACATCTTTACCACCAAGTTGTTTGACCAACATTTTCTTAAAAAGTAAATATTGTTACATATTATTTGATATGTATTAGAATACTTATGCTTTGTTTTTATATATTATATCTTACAGGATCTATTATATCTTACAGGATCATATCTTACCTTAACTATTTTTTAACTAAACACAGTCACTGGACAAGTTTGTTTTATATGACGCACTTCAAATCTTATACAACTTATTTAATCCCCGCGAAATTTAATCCCCTTAAAGTATGTATCTTTCTATTAGATTCAACTTCTTCTTATTTAAACAAACGATTATTACCTTCATTTTAAAATGATTTTTGCTTTCAAGCTTTTTCTCCTCATCGTCAAAATCTTCTATTGTTGCAGAAACCACCAAAATATCATCATCGTTTTCTTGAACGTCAACATTTCGTTGCCTCATCTCTATTATTTGCAGTTGGCGCTCTTTAATTTCTGCCAACTCCATTAACACAGTATACTGAAATCCTGAAAAATAAAATGTTGTTGGGAAAAATGTAACCAAAGTGAAAAAAATGTAGTAATATTTAGCTTGGGTATCTAAAAACGGTTTCAGACAAAAGTCTACTTTAAAAATGTATCAGACACATCCCAATCGAACAGAACAACAATGCATTAAATCATGAATAAATCACAGAAACAAAATACAAGTTTCTATAGAAGGACATAAAACTCACGTTTTGTGCTCATTACATTAAATGAGTCGCCACCATCACCAAATCTGCTAACAGATGACCCTTGTCCTCTCCCTAAGTTTGGTCTTACTGGATATTTTTGTGGTCTTCTCTCTGATGTAGAAGAGCTTGCAGTTGCAGCTTTGATGCGCTTTTCTATTTTTTTTGCAATTCTTGGTGACTGCCGCTGGGTTGAAGTAAATGATGGTCTTTGCTCTGGATTGGAAGAGCTTGCAGTTGCAGCTTTGATGCGGTTTTCTATTTTTTTTGCAATTCTTGGTGACTGCCGCTGGGTTGAAGTAAAGGACTGTGGTCTTTGCTTTGGATTTGAGGAGCTTGTTGCAGTTGCGGTATTGATGAATTTTTCCAAATTTTTTTTGACTCTTGGTGACTGTCGACATGATACGTTTCTTGCCTGTTCATATACTTTTGAGCTCTGTTCAGCTAAGAAGTTAATAGTATGATATAACATAAATGTATGCAAAATGTTTGCCTCCATCCAAGAAGATGTTACTAGATTTTAAAAACAGTTCCTTAGAACAGAACAGATCATTCATAGTGTCTTCCAGGGTGTCAATCCCCCCCCCCCCTAAATTTTGCTTCCCCCCTCCTTTTGCCATGATAACGTAAAGCCCCCCCCCCCCTAAAATCTTAAAACCGAAAAATGTGTGTACTTTTTAAGAAAAAAATGTGTTTTTTTGTAGAATAATTTCAAAAAAATTCAAAACTTTTCGGAAATAAGTTAGATTAAAAAGTGTAAAGAAATGATAAAAAACCCTCACAGATTAGTAAAATAACTAAAAGTAAAATAGCTAAAAACAAAAACTAATGATAAGTGAGTTTAATAGGAAATGTGTCCCCTCTTGTGCCTAAATCTAGACCACTCCCCCCCATATGGACTCCCCCCCCCCCCCAATATATATATTTTTTGACAACTCCCCACAAAATAATACTTTCTTACGCAAAAGTTCCCCACCCATAGTTTATGGAGAGTGGACACTATGCCATTGTGTCGCTTGAATTATCAATAGATACGAAAAACAGTTTGTACTAACTAATAATACATTTTATTCAAATCAGTATGAACGTAAAATCATGCAGAAAATTTGTCAGATGGCAATTAAGTAAAAATAAACAATCAAAATGAAAATACTTACATACAACTTCTTGATTCACAAAAGTGTCATTTTTTGTGTGTTTAAAACTTCCACTTGAAATGCTTGGTGATCTTCTCTGTGGGGAATCATAATCTTCTTCGAGACTCTTGGGATAAATCATAGGACTCTCCACTCTGGGACTCTGTTCATCTAAAATAAAGTATAACTTCATTGTTCATCTAAAATAAAGTATAACTTCATGCAAAAAATCAGAAAAAACTAATGCGTGGTTTCTGAGATCTGAGTGTTACGGACGACAAACAAACTGACAGACGAACGGAGTTGAATTTATATATAGGACCCCTTCGATAAAAACCGGGGTTCCAAAAATATAAAAACTATTAACTAAAAAATATAAACACCCAATCCAAATACAGGGGTCACTTTTAATTTTTTTAATTTCAAAACCTTGATTTCAGAGAAACAGAGTGATTTTTTTATTTCATTCGGGCCATTTTATTTCAAATTCTTTTTTTAATTCTTATTTCTATTTTTTTTTTTCAAAACCAAAAATATTGTGAAAGTAGACCTTTATAAAATTTCAATATGCACAAGCATTAGTATAATTTATGGCCCTTCGTATAATCAAAACATTATAAAGTACTTATCAATTAAAATGCTTACAATCTGTCTTCTCTTCTTCTGTGTCGTCTTCTTCTGTTGTGTTGAATGATAACATCTGATCAGCTTCAAACTTTGTCCCAGCATTCAAAATGTATTCGGTAATTTCATATTCTGTCCAATCATTTTTAGGAGGTAGCCAACGACTAATATACTCTCCAACAGTTTTCTTCCCTTTAGGTGGACAACACAAAATATCTGCTTCTCTGTCAATCCATATGATAGGTGCTACCATTTTTTTTTTCAAACCCCCTTCAATGAATCCAACTACTGAAAATAATCTAAAAAAAAATAGAAACTAGGGTTAGGGTTCATAAAATTAAAGTTATGCAAAGTTTATAATTTATAATAAAGTTTATAGTTTATAGTCCTTGTTTAATTAGGTTTTTAAAAAACCAATTGAATATCTGATGCAAATCACTACAGCTGATTTTTATTGATATCGGGTTTGAACCCCACTTCGGCAAGAATTTCTGTATCTCTCAATATAGAATTTATATATTGATATATTTGACTTTTCAAGTGCATGAAAGTAAAATTGCCAGTGGAGCCGCGATAAACTTAATTTTTAGTTAAGTTGAACAAGAAGTTTTATCCCCATTTTTCCCATCCCTTCGGCAAAGCTGGGGATCCAAAAATTAATCTTGTGTATGGATGGATAAATTTTAAATGATATATTTTTAAAATTTGTTTCTACCTCAAAAAAAAAAATTCTTCATACTGTAAATATTACATAATTCTTCAATTAAATGTTTTAAATGAGGATTGATTTAAAAAAAAACAAGGGATAAATTACCAGTGGACCCCCGGAAATAATAATCTAATCATGCAGCAAATGAGCATGATTGCTTTAAAAGTCATGAACAATATTTTGAAAATCAAAAAAATAAAATAACATTGACCATTTTAATAAAATCAAGTCTTTATAATGAATTAATATCACAAGTTTTGACCTCATCATGCAGCATACGAGCATAATTTTGAGTAAAATGCAGGATCAAATACTACACTTAAATAATATGTATCACTGTACGAATTTTCAAGTGAATAGATACGTTGTAGCATGAGATATCATGCAAAATATCAATTCCGCACAAAAAATTTACCTTATGACCTCAGTTACCCGCAAACAAGAATTTTCCGAAAAATGACACTTATGTCAAATGGAAGCCTTCATTTGCCTCTAACTTTGTGGAAAATATAAAAAAAAAAAAATGAACGGATCTTGAGATATTTGGAAAAAAATTCATTTTCGGGCCAAAATTGACCTTTTAACCTCGTTTCCAGGACAACAAGAAATTTCAAAAAAAATTGGGCATCGTCACTTTTGTTCAATTATGACCATATAACTTCATGCAAAAAATCAGAAAAAACTAATGAGCGGTTTCTGAGATCTGAGTGTTACAGAAGAACGGACGAACGGAGCTGAATTTATAGGACCCCTTCGGTGAAGCTGGGGGTCCAAAATATGACAAATTATAAAAAACAGTTTCATCATGTGCACTGGCAACAACAACAAAAAAGGCATTTTATCTTAAAAATTTCAAAAAATGTTTCGTTAAAAGTGAGACTGAGAAATACGCGATTAATACCAAATAGCATAACTTCTAACAATAAATATACAGTTTCTATCAAAAGTTATACCAGCCTACACAAACGAATTTAGTACAAAAAAAAACTATGACAAATTAAAAAAAAACTATATTTGGACAAAGCAGGTCGTAAATTCTGTCTTAATTGGCTAGAAACTTCTATTTGTCTAGTAACAGTAGTAATATAATAGTAGTAACAAAAACTAAGCTTCTTATCAAAACTATACTTTAACAAAACTTTATATAACTATTCCAAAAACCTGAAAGTAAAAAATTGAAAGAAAAATTGACGCATAAATACACCTCTTTAGTGTAAGCATCCGCCATTATGGATTTTCAAAGTAGAACTTCAGAAAAAATGAACGAGATATTTGAAATCCTCGTCAAAAAATAAGTGTAGTCTCAAAGATTCATTCTGATAACCAGAACAAAAGTTACAGGCATGACAGTAACTGTAAAATCTACTTTTACCCTCCTAGAGTTGTTCCCAGGCCTCATAAGCAAAATTTAATTGAAAAATTCAGTTTTTACATTGCTATAACTGTTTTTTGCAGTTTTTTAAAATTAATAAAAAATTCTATATAAGCTTAAACTTTGAAGAGGAATTCTAATTTCTAATTTATAAATTATAAAAAGCAATAACAAAAAAGTTCAAAATGGCAGATCCTTTCACTAAAGAGGCGTATTCACCATCATTGCCAAGTGACAATTTAATGCTTAGTTTCTAAATTAAATATGTAAGTGGTATTAGTATGAAAAAAAAAAATCAAAAACTTTCTCATATTATTACATACAAATTAGGATAAACTATAATAAATAAACTATATAATAAACCAAATAAACTATAATAAAATGTTCAATAAAATTTCAAAGTAATGGTACAACAACAAAGCCATTTTTATAAGGAATCGAAAAGCATTTCTTTGTCAATGAGTTTCTCCCTTTTTTTGTTTGTAGTGGCTTTACTCTGGCTTCAATATAATATATATCAAGTAAAGATGATTCAATGAAATCAGCAAAGAAGTTTTTAAGGCTACATTTTCTGTATAACTTGCCATAATAATAACCTCTTTGAATACGTTCAACCATAAAGACTCCATCTGTTGTTAAAAATATGCGGTCTTTTTCTTTAGTACTGATTTTAATATCTCGATTGTTTACCTTTTTAATAGTACCTTCAAGTTCCTTCAAACGTTTCGCTATTTGTGCAACTGGATTATGCCGACTTCGAACTAGACGTTTTATTGTCTGCAAATAATTTTCAAAGGGAAATGCAGAAATGTCATCTAAAGATGAACGAAAGTTAACAACATCATCTGCAATATGAAGTAAGCCATGTACATTGTAAACACAAAACGTTTTCCCATAGTGTTCTTTGGCATTACTAACAAAGTATGTTAAAAGTTGTCTAGCAGCATCAATATAATTATTTCGTAGATTTTCATTGCTACAAAGTATCCTTATTGCAATTGAAAGACTTAGGAAATGTTTATAACAGCGTTCATTTAATATACCTTTTAAAACTACCAAGCCTGTGTATAATAAGAAGGTACGTAATTCAGTGGCTTTCCAGCGATCTAACTCAGCTAATGATCGAGATGTACGATTAAACTCTGACGGGTGATATACATTTAAAGAGACCAATTTCTGTGATAATAAATTGAGTTGGTTTGCTGGCAAGCGACCATTGAAGATTCCTTTGAAAGAACCTTTACAGTAATATAATATTCTCCGAGTAACACCCAAGCAAACAAGGTGCATAAAATCTAAGTTCACATCTTTAATCATATTGAATGGCAATGGTAGCAATACAGAAACTCCATTTTGATGACTTCTACCATCCCTATCAGGAACACTATAACTATTAGCTCTAAATTCCTCGTCAGTTCTTACAATTCCTGTAAGATGTGGAAATGTCAATCGGTGGCTAAACCAAACACCTTTAGCTGTGCATCTTTCACAAGAATAATAGCCAGTATGTTGGACAATGCCTTTCAGCATTGCTCTTGCGGGGGCATCACATGTAAACATTTGAATTGAAAAAGTGTAAGCTTTCCCATTAATCAACACAGGTCCTTGTAACAATTCTAACAATTCATTAACAAATTCTTTAAGGAACTCTTCCATAACTGGCTTTTTCTTACCTCCATAAAGACCTATAGTTTCAGGCAATGAATTATTAAACATAATAAGTATGGGCCACAATTGATAAGTACTGGATTTATAGAGAGGCAAACCATCAATGTTTATACGTAATTTTATCTCAGTTATATCACTTTCTAAGGCAAATAGTTTTTCAGCAACTTGTTTGACACCAAAATAAACATACTCCCCATCATTCATTGGAATACTTGTAAGATCTTGAGGTGTCCCTAATAAAGTTCGACTGTCTTTGGGGAGAGAATGCCCAGTTTCAATCAAAATATGCAATAAGTTATTTATACAGTCACGAGTACACCCACTATTCAAAGCCCATGATTTTAAAGAGGAACGCAGTGATAAGTCATTCATGATATCAATCACACCTTCTATAGAACTGGTATCAGTTTCAGATATAAACTCACTGGAAGAATCAACACTAGATAGATCATTTTCAGAATGATTTTCATTTTGGTAACGCGGTATTGACGAATCATTAGAAGCAGTCTGGGATATATCGCTTAAAGTCTCTTTTGCTGAATAACTTATACTACTCAACATATCACTCATATGATCAGTTGCATCTTTATCAGCAGACATTGCAAGAACAGAACTACGCCGATTCCTCCAAAGTTGCAATCTGAAGTTACAACAAGGAATCAATTACTAATGGCCCCCGAAAAAACAAGGTTTCAAAAATTAGATAAATAATTACAAAATTTGATATCAAAATCTATCACACAACTGAACTGGGCTTGCTATCTATCATGTAGCAAATGAGCACAATTTGAGAGAAATACTTTATTTAATATATTAATTGTACATGTAACTCAATCTAAAATTGAACATAAATAAGAATAAACAGATAAAGCAGTCATGAGTTATTATGAAAAAAGCTATCTTCCGACTAAAAACTTGACCTCTTGATCCCTGGTTTAGATGAAAAAGGGCCTTTTATCATGACAACTTCGTAAATTTTGACTGTATATTACCCTTCAACTTTGAGATATCATAAAAAATGCTGTTTTCAAATAAAAATTTGATCCCTGCTTAGAAAAAACAAGAATTTTTGGTAACCTAGCAAGAATGTTATTTTTTTTCTGTATATTACCCTTTAACTTTGTGCAAAATTTCAAAAACAAGTACAGTAATGAACGTTATCTCAAGATTTTAAAAAATGTTCATTCTTGACCTTTTGACCTCATTTTCAGTTTTGGCATTGTCACTTTTCATTTATGTCCCTTTAACTTCATGCAAAAATCAGAAGAAACAAACAAACGGAATCTGAGAAAAAGGTGTTACAGACAAACAAACGGACGGAATAACAGAGCTGATTTTATAGGACCCCTTCGGCAAAGCCTTCGGGGTCCAAAAACAATGTCAATTTGACAAGGCTTGTCGAAGGAAGAACTTGTAATAATAAAAAACTAATCTATCTGAAAAAACTTCACCTTTGACTTGGTTTCCATTATATACTGTAAAAAAAACTTTTCTTGAACGTTTTTCATGAATATTAAAATCTATTCCAATGACAATGTTTCAGAGATTAGTTAGTTGTTAAGGAGTAAATATCTGATACTTTAAAGGAAGAAAGTAATGTGAAAGAAACGTTTGAGTTTTCAAATTTGTGAAAGTTGGAAAAAAAGGATCCGCAACAATTTATGTTTTTATTAATTAAGCATTTGTGAAAGTTTTTTCTCATGAAATTTAATTTTGCATATTATTTCTCAACTATAAATTATTACAGAAACTTTTTTCTATCAAAAATATTGTATTTGCATTTTACCTTTGTCTTAAACTCGCAAAAGTTTCTTTTTGCAAAGAATGGCAATAAAGGCGCAATTCACGAAAGTGAATTCCCTAAATTTCACAATTCTTTCTACTTGCGGAAGTGTCTTCCACATTAGTTTCTTCCTTTAAAGTAGTACTAGTAGGAGTAAACAATAAAGATATTGGATTTTCAATCACTGAACTATCATTATTCATTGTGAACTATTAAGTATTTACTAAATCATAGCTATGTAGCAATGCAATGTAACAGTGAAACTTAATATATAGCAATGAGACTTATGAACATACCTTTCATTTTGAGATGAAGAGCCAAAAGCCTGTCTTCGTTTCATTTTAATTAAATGTAATAATGATTGAATCTAAATAATAAATAAATAGCTCAATGTAATATCGTGAAGACTAACACAGCACAATATCAGTAAAGTTATATATATTTTTACTTCTTATACAAGTTAATTTTACAAAATCATCCCAAAATCATACATTTCACGTTGTAACATGAAAAACTTTGAAAATCTTTCTTTATCATTGTTTACCATCAGAACAGCTACCATTATGAGTTTTTTATTTTTATTTTAAAACCGGAAACTCTCCTTCGCAGAGAAAAAATCTTCAAGTGATCCCAACTTGCGAGTATTAAAGGCACTTACTCATCTGTTTTGCCCCAAAAAACTAATCGCTATTGAAATTTTGTGTACTGAAAGATTTCCATTTCAGTAGTATCCTGTGAAAATTTGAGCCGAATTCTATGTGTAGTTTTTGAGATATTTGAATTTCAAATTCGGTAAACAAAAGAAAACAAGAAGCAGATTGAGCTTTTTACAAAGTTTGGAGCTATTTTACTCTTAAGTTGCTGAATCAAATGAGGTGATTTTGGGCAGATTTATTGACTTCCAACTTCTCTTTATTATACATAAATTTCAATACAAGTTGCACAAAAATGATTTTCGTGAGTATGTGCCTTTAAGCTGATGTCTTACACATTTTATAGCTTCGTTTCTTCCTTTTCTAATCTCAAAACTTATTACACATGGGATTGTCGAAGAGAATTGGGATCCTTAACGTTGTTTTAGATGTTATTAGGATGTAACCAGAGAGATAGAAGAAGAGAAAAAAGCAATTTTTAAAAATATGCAAATTTACTTACAAATTTAACAGCAACCAACACAGCATTCAGCGATGTGTATAAATAAAGTTAGTAGATTATTATCGACGAGAACGGACTCTTGAGAAGTTTTAACGTGTATATAAACGTGATATATATAATTATTATGATGATATATATAATTATTATGATGATATAATGTGAAGTAATGAAATAACGCACTCTAGCTCTAGTAAAAAAAATGTAATATTGACGAATGCGAAGAATCAAAGAACTTTATCTATAATTCAAATCTTTGCTGGTGGATATTATTGAAAGCCAAATTTTAGGGGGTAATAAAAACAAATTTTATAAATCTAGTTCAAACACAAGTGTTTATTTAAATATAAAAAATACTTGACAGATACTAGTAAATTTTAGAAAAAAAAGTCAAATAAATTTAATTAAAGGGAAAGTTAATCTTACCTTCATTCTTAAATTACTTTTCAGGAAAAAAAAACGTTGTTACTCCCGTATAATAAGAAAAGAAAGAAACATTGGTTAGCCAATTAAATTCTACAATTTATTTTTCATCCAATGAAACCCGTCCGCCTCGTTTTCAGAATTTAATCACGCGGTTTATAAAATTATTTCTTCAACCAAGTTTTCAAGAATTAAAAAAAGATAAGCAAAATGGAAAACAAAATGGATGAAAAAAAAACATACGAAATTTCAACTGTAGATTTGAGCCAGGCAATGCGTGATGCAAGTGAAGAATATGAACAGGTAATAATTAATTTTAAGTATGGGAAACAATTTTGTTTTATGGCTGGAAAATGAAGTTGACAACTTCGCTTTTAAGTTTTTTTCAAAGTTACATTTATATAAAGTTATATTATATTTTAAAGTTTTATTTTTTTAATCATTTTTGCAATCGTTTTTTGTTTAGATCATGAAAAGGCATTACGGAACAGTTTGGCCATGTTCGCAAGGGACCTATAGTAATGAACCAAAAGATTTAGAGGAAGGCGAAGAAGGTAAAAGTCCACCGAAAATTCGAGTCGAGAGTGGTGGCGATACAACCGAAACAGAGAGCCTAACGAGTGAAGATGGATCGCTTACACAGTTGCCTAGGCATTTAAAAGCTTTTAATCCACATTTGCCAGAATCAGAAATTACTGAAATGTTCAGAGTAGCTGATAAAATGAATGACGAAGCAAAAGATGATACGCAGATGGCAGATGAAATAAATGTGCCAGAAACACAGCTCGAAATTTCAAGAAATCTTTCGCAGGATTCGCAAGAAATTCCGACCGTTCTTGAAACACAGGTGACAGACCATGACGAAATGAGTATTTTAAAAAAAATATATGAACAAAACAAAAATATATTAAAAGAAAATACCGTGATAACACAGCAAAATGAGTTGGTGATGACGCAAAATAAAAATTTAGCAAAGCAAAATGAAATTTTAACAAAACAAAATGAAACAATTATACAGCAACATGAAAGTTTTATCAAACAATGTAAAAATTTACAAGAGGGAACTTTTTCTGTTCGTTTTTCAAAATGATTTAGTTTTTAAAACTTATATTTTTCGCTTTTCACTTTATGATCTCTAAGTTAATCTTTTAAGTTACTGTTCTATTTCTATTTTATTTTTCTCGCGGAACAAAAAATAATTCATGATTATAATTTCTGTTCCACTGATAATATTTTTTTTAATAGAGTTTCAACAGTTTTATCTTTGTATTAAATTGCAACCTTATAGCATCTGTTGTTTCATTAGTCTTACGTTTTTGAAAGTTAAAAACTGGTAACTCTTTTGTTAACAGCTGCGTTTAAAATAATTTGTTAAGTTAATTTTTTAAAATTGATATACCTCTTTTGTTAAAGTTTCACAGTTTTATTTCACTCTGTTGAGAAAAAAATAAAAAGTTTGACAGATGTGTTTAAAATGTTTAAAATATTTTCTTTAAGTTAATTTTTTAAAATGTATATAATTATATAAAAAGATTCCTTTATAATTGCGTATTTTTATCAATATTTTTATAAAAGAAATACTAGTTCTTCGTTTTCTTTCAATTCCCTAGTTAAACTGTATATATTTGTAATTATTAAAAATATCTAGGTTTTTTATGCTTATGTAATATATTTTCTAATAACTTAGTATATTGTTTTAAATTCCCTAAACGACTTGTCCATATAATTGTGGAATTAGTTACACATTGATCTTCATAGTTTCATCTAAAATTTTAATATGTAGAAACAAAGAGATTACCTCGAATATTCTCTAACCCGTATTTAGCGACTTGCGACCTAATTCAAAAACGACTTTTTGTTGTCTTATGCCTCGTTTTCAAGTAAAACAAAAATTACAAAAGCTTTTAAGAGGATTTATATTTTCATGATTAGATTTTGACATATTGACATATTTTGAACGTGACATATCCGAATCAAAGTTCTGTTTCTATATAATTTCCAGAAAATAAATATTTGTTCAGCTGACACAAAAAGTCTATATTCATTTACAAAGTTGCAATTTTTCCCGTTAATGATGGGAAAAACACCTTATTTTATGGTAATCGACTAAAAAACGGATGCTATTGGTACAAATTTTGAACGTTCCATTATTGGACCAAAATGGTACATAATTTGTACGTACAACTAATAGACTATATGGGACGGACCAAAATGGTACATAATTTGTACGTACCACTAATAGACCATATGGGACGGACGCAAATGGTCGGTCCATAGGACGGACCATTTTTGTACCGGGACCGACGGACGGATATGGTACGTCCTATGGACGCTCATAGGACGACGTATGCCCACTGGGAACAAGTTTAACATCTTGTGCCATTGTTGCTACATTTAATTTTTATTTGATATATTTTAATCGAATTAAAAATAACAGTTATAACGACATCTATTGTGATACAATATCAACTTGAGTGAATAGATTTAATAGGCTATACATATTTCGATCAAATAGATAAGAGAAACAGGATTCTCATATTAATTTGCTACTTTATTAAAATGAAAAAAATAATAAAAATAAAATAAAAAATTTAAAAAGTTAAAAAAGGAATAGCAAAACAGTATAGAATAGCCTATTAACATACCAAAGAGTTAATAACTCTTTGCTCATATATATATAGAACAAAAAACACTCTGCATCTGAAGATCGTCGTGATAGGACGTTAAACACAGTGTAAGGCCCAAGTAATTCATATTACTAATAGAACAAAAAGTATATACTGAGAATTAATATATATACAATGTTGAAAGATATGAGAGTATACCTAGAAAACAAGCGTATGCACTATTTAAGTACTGTTTACATTGATCAAAAAAATAAATTAATATACACAATTTCCTGAAAAAAGTTTTAGCATTAATTTTTACTAATTTTTGGTTTTAAATGATCATATTTGTTAATAATAAACTAATGATGCCATAATAGGATAGCTGAAGCATTTAATTAGGTTAAACTGATTTTAAGCATATGAACTTACTTTTTTTTCAATTTTTTTAAAAATTAACACGCTTGGAGTATTTTTAGGGTACCCCAATAGTACCCCAATTGAATTTATTGGGGTACTCCAATGGGGATACCCCATGTTTTAAAGCAACCCGTTCTTATGCTAATTTGATGTTTATTACATTGTGGACAGAACCACTCATTACCACCATCAAGTGTTTGTGGAGATAAGAAAGTGTCAAATGAAAGTTGGAGGCTCTGTCTGTTCCAGGGAGCTGGAAAACGGATATTATCTCCTTATTTGTTGACGATGTGTGGCAAACAGTACATCAAGTTTTATAAATTACTTCATTATTAAAGGACTTCTCTAACATTTGTGCACTAAATTGTGAAAATACTTGTGTTAGAATCTCGTGAACATCCTGTTGTTGACCAGCCCTAAAAGCTGGATTTCCTTTTCGAATTCAATGGTTTACAGAGTCAACAAAGTAAGAAGGATCAATAGAAAAAGAATGGTTCTGTTGATTGCTGTCCATCAACTTAAGGATGGAAATAACACAAATGATTTGGAAATCAGATGTGCTTATCAGCTATACAATAGCAGTTTGTAATTTGATAT
>JAYJMI010469949.1:0-15775 GCA_036873855.1 Sarsia tubulosa
GTCTAGTATTCCGTCCCATGACTTTTTCGAATTACTTTACCTATTTGAGTACCTGTTACATGTGTTTTTGTCAAAAAAATGTGTTTTTGTCAAAATTTCGAGGCCATTGACGGTTTGGAAAAAACATTTTCGTTTTAGTAAGCTATAATAACAAAATCAGCTATTTCAAAATTAAATGAATTAGCTATTGTTTTTTGAAAGGAAATAAAACACAGTAAAAAAAGGCAAAACCGCTTTTGAAGTTTAGTATACCATATCTAATCTATGAAACATGCAGTTGTCACAAAGATGATGTCATCAAAAAAACTATGGATATCAGCGATGTGTTTTTGTCAAAATTTCGAGACCATTGACGGTTTGGAAAAAACATTTTCGTTTTAGTAAGCTATAATAACAAAATCAGCTATTTCAAAATTAAATGAATTAGCTATTGTTTTTTGAAAGGAAATAAAACACAGTAAAAAAAGGCAAAACCGCTTTTGAAGTTTAGTATACCATATCTAATCTATGAAACATGCAGTTGTCACAAAGATGATGTCATCAAAAAAACTATGGATATCAGCGATAAGAAATTTGAAAATATTTTTATTGACAATCAAAGAAACAGCCATCAATGATGACACTTTAGCTGTTAACTTCATGTATTTTTCGATTTATTAAGGGGGTCTAATCTTGAGTCAAAACTACACTTGCCCAGACACTAACGCTAAAACCTTCCTACATTATTGTAAAAGTTTGATAAAGCAGGTATATCTATGCTAAAAAAAAGAAACAGAGATATCTGGGACTAAAACTAAAACATGGTGTATACATTTATATATATTTACAATGTAATAAAAATATAAAATATAAATCAATTATAAGTTTTTTTTCTTGTATCAACATTCCTACGTCAGAAGCTTACTGAAAGGATAATAAAAAAACTTTGTCAAACACAAGTATAAGAGTTCAAAAAGCTGTTGAAATAAATTTTAAAAAAGCACAACTTATTCATTCTATAGGTTGATCATATGAGCCTTGCTAGCCCAGTAACATCTAAGTGAGCCTTGCTAGCCCAGTAACATTTAAATGAGCCTTACTAGCCCAGTAACATTTAAATGAGCCTTGCTAGCCCAGAAGCATCTAACTTCCATTTAGCACTTGATATTTTCGTTGCATAGTAAAAATGACAACATCAAAAAAACATCAAATAATGAGTTGTAGACTAATAAGGTCTAGTAATTTAATTAGTGCAGAAATATTCGATTTTTGTTAAAATCAATACGGTAAAAGATATATATGCGTTCTTAGAGGCGGTTTTAGCCTAGTTTTTCCTGGTTTTTGCTGGTTTGACCTGGTTTTAACCTAGTTTGATAGTTTCAAGTAACCAGTTATTTTTGCTGATGCGCAATTGGAGATCAGTTAAATTTGAATTGGTTGAAACTATTGCATCTAACTTCACTAGTAACCAACTAAAATTTGGACTAAAACCGCTTCTGGTTCTACATAATCTTTAGAACCACTAACAAATAAAAAAATATTTCCTGCTGAAACAAATGTAAAGCTCTTCAATTTTAGTTGAGATGATAATCTAAGTCACGAGTTGCGTATAATCTGCGAGTTGCGAGTTACGAGTTATGAATCTAAGTCACGAGTTGCATAAAATTTACGAGTTGCGTGTTACGAGTTGTGCATCTAGTTACGAGTTACGAGTTAATAAACTAAAGGCGATATTCTTTTTCTCTAATATCTGTACTGATGATATTATGATTATATGGACAGTTTATTGTAATCGTGTTATATTACTTTATAAGCTATGTGTTTTAGGAAAGGAAATGAAAGTTGTATATTGTTAAATAGAATTGAATCCACCTGCTTTACATTAACCAATTATGATTTTAAAACTTAAATTTTAAACAAGGAACATAAAATTTATAGTAAATCTTTACATAAATCAGTCATAACACAATGTTATCAAAGCTTAGATGGTTACAATTACTAGTTATCAGTTACAGTCGACAAAGGTTAAAATAAAGGGCGATTTTTCCTAGGTTCATGTAGCTCTCTCCCTTAAATGTTCGACAAATAATTTTTAAACTTTAATAACTACAACAATTTTTCCTGCATTTATTATCTAAATTGATGAATAACTTTTGTATTAATTGTATTATTTTATCAATGAAACTACTTTTATCAATGTTTATTATGATTGTTATGGTAAATAGGTGTATCATCCAGGTTAATGAAAGAAGGTTTAAACCTCTAAACCTGGGTAACTCCTGTCTTAGATTCATAACTCGTAACTCGTAACTCGCAACTCGCAGATTATATACAACTTGTGACTTAAAATATCAACTCGTAGCTCGTGGAATAGAAATCCACAAATTAACAGTTATTTCTTTAAATGGAAGGTCAGGTTTTTTAAAATATATTGTTTTTTAACTGAATAAAAAATATGAAGAAGTAAAGTTCTTTAATATAAGCACAAGTATGTCCAGAATCTTCATTTTCTATAAATAAATATACAAAGAAATACAACAAAATCATGTTTAAAATTTATAATTTACAAAACATTATCAAATTATAATTAAAATTAATTGATTCCCTATCATTAAAATTTTGTTGTTGCGTCTCATTTACTGTTATTTGTTGTATTATTACGGATTAAAATGTTTAATTATTCTGATCGGGAGTTCCACTCGACACAAAGTACGCTCATGCAGGATAAGAAGCAAGATTGATTACTGTCCATCTGATTTCAAAATTTTCAGGTAGATTAAAATCGTCAAACCAGTTTCACTTGAAACTATACTAGCTAACTTGGTGTACTACTTGTCTATGGATAACGACTCTCTTTATCTGCATTTTGATGTTTTACATTCATTTACCAATTCAGTTACTTCTCAGTTTAACTTCACGTTTATGATGCTCGTAGTTTTACGATTCTTGAAAGTACCTATGTAAGTCTGGATTCGAGTTCGTTCTAAAAGAATCCACTTACATTACATTTTTTATTCTAATAATAATTGATAAATCAAACATACTGCTGCTAGTTACTTTGGCATTGTTTTGCCTATACTCTTTGGTGTTGTTCCTGATAGAACTGATTTGTAATGAGGAGTATCCAAATAAATAAGACTAGCTCTTAGATTATAGATATCGAAATACAAGCATTATCAGTTTAAGTAAAAATAATGATTTGTATGGTATACATAAAGTTCCCAAAGCAGTTATTTTTCGAAAAAAAGTTTTTGAAATTAAAGTTTTTGTGTAAAAATACATAACAATTTAAAATAATAGCTTATTTGACGTTGTACCTCAAAGAAACTTACTTGATAAGCTGCGAGAACATTATTTCTATAACATTCAATAGTTTCATTATACTCTCTTTGTTTAACCTATCAAGAATAAAATAACTCAAACATTAAACTAAATCATCAATTTTCAAATCAATTTTGGCGGGTAGTTTGACGGGTAGTAGTTTGGCGGGTAGTAGTTAGGCGGGTAGTAGTTTGGAGGGTAGTTTGAAAAAATTAAGGCAAAAATTGATATTAAAGATACATACTAACGTAAATCATTTATATCAAACCTGTATTGAATTTATGTATTGTAAAAAACAGTTTGAAGTCAATAAAAGATGCTAAACATCATGTCAAGTACAATAACTCCAAACTTTGTGGATCAGCTCAATTGCTTCTTTGTTTCTTTTGTATAGTGGATTTAAATTTAAATATCTCAAAAACTTCACATAAAAAGTATAAATATTTTATTTCACAAAGAATTAATTGCTATTAATTTTTTTGGCAAAAACAGATGAGTTTAAAACTTTAAACCATCTTATCATAATAACTAAGAAATAAATCTAAAAAGATTTAGACGCCGAATAACAATTTTTCATTGTTTAAAAGTTAACCTTGAAGGCAAATCCTATCTATAGGTTTTCATACCATAAATTCCAAAGTACAATAGTACTTTTAATAACCACGTTCATTTTGCAATCGCTAATTTTGTTATTTCATATACAGCCTTTGCATCACAAGCAAATTTGAGGGTTTTTTTCAGTGCAGATATTATTTAAAGGATCTATTTAGTATCTATACTTAGGCCCTTTTGCAAAACGTTTTCAAAGACTGTTGTTTTGAATTATCCGAAGGTCAACTGTAACAATATGATTAGCATGTTCATCTTTGTAAGGTTAATTACTACAATCACATGGTAAACTATTTGGATTATTCAGAAAACTTGTGTGTTATATAAATATTATATACGAGATGTTTAAGTGTTCTGTCCCTCTGGCATCTAATGATGCTGTAACAAAGTTACCTAATATATTTATAAAATGTAAAGAAGCATTATCAAAAATAACTTGAAGATGCTCACTTAAAAGCTTTTTCGCGTATGCGTTTATAAAATTCAGATTTGAAAAGAAAGTAAAATTCATCTTCAATTCTATTTTTGTCAATTACTAACAAATTTTATCTTCCTTTTTAATTCCATACTATTTTCCTGATTGGACTAGTAAGTTATGTGAAGTTTACTGATAGCCCGTCTGTTTTCAAAATACAAGAAATGATAATTCTCAACCTTAATATACTCATTCTTATATCTTACTATCTTATCTTGTTGCCAAGTGTCCTTTAGCACTACATGCAAATTTTCTTCATGCTAAAAATATTGACAGAAACCTGAAGAAATGCTCTTTCTTATTGTGAAATTCGTTTTTAAAAATAATGGATAGTTAAAAAGATACATAACTATATATTTTTGGTTTAACTTTTTGTAGGACACCTTGTAAAAATGGAAACCAACGAAGCAAATAATTAATAATTGCTACATGCATCACAAAGCCGATTAATGGTTTTGTTCCAATTGTTTTTAAAACGTTATTCAATATTGCATTTAAAAATGATAAATTTTATTGTGAAAATTAAAAAGCCTAAATAGTAGTTTTAAAAACTCGCAAAGTTTTTTCGGAAGCCATTTTGTCAAATTTAAATATTTAATGCACGTAAGAATTTTCGACTTTCTCCCTTACTCGGGCGATGAGACGTTTCTTGTGATTTCTTTTGGTAAATTTTACAATGGTAACCCAAAAAATTTATTTTCGCGTATATTATTTCTTCCACAGAGTAGATGTAAGTAGCAATTACTCTTTTATTTTCTAGTGCATTTGGATTCTTTTCTGAGTTTTATAAGACATACACCTAGCTATTTAAGTGAACACGTGATTTTAAAAAATAAAAGTGTCAAATTAGTATATGTCTTCAACTCCGTGTTTTTAGTTTTTGTTGTTATATTTTGTTATTCTTAGAACAAATATAGTCTCTACTTCTTGCTTTTAGATATTTTTCTTGGCAGTTAGAACAAGCGTAAAGCTTATACAGGCGAACTTACTAAAGTAATCAACAAACTATCGCATTTAATTTCTGAACGCCGCACTATCGATATTTTACGCGACCATGAAATTAAATTAGACAATCCGATTAAAAACATTCGCAAAATAACAACTGAGTTAACGAATATTGAAAACACTAAAAGTGAAATTGCCAAGCAAGAATATTGAACTGAGCAAGAATTTAGAGCGATTAGTATCCGTAAATCTATAGATATGTTTTGTTATAAAAAAGATTCACAAAAATCTAGTAAATCTATCAAATTATCCGTTGCTTCTTTAATAACAAAGCCTACATCTAAAGTCAATAATTCAAAGACATTTCCAATCAGTCGATCTTAACCAGACCTAACCAGAGTAAACCATCCTGTACGTCATATTTTTCTATTATGAAACGCCGTTAAACTGCTGACCACGCAAACTTAATAGCAAAACAAACAGAAGAACATTCTCAAAGAAAACGAAAACTTTTAGAGCAAACTTTTAATCTGGAGAAGCAAAAACTTTTCGAGGAAGTTCGTTTGTTCATTCAAAAGCGCATGCGCATGGAACGTTTAATTAGTGTTTTAGAGGGCGAAGCAAAACGTGCAGTAGAAATAGCGGTATTTTCTACGCAACAGCTATTAAAACCTTGAAAAGAGACTTTGGGAACTCTCTTTTGATATCACATTTAAAGCTTAAAAATCTATTTGAAAGACCATAAATAAAAACTGGCAATCGAATTTTAATAAGACATTATCACCAACAATTAAAAATTACAATCACGTGGCTTTTACCGATAGGCTACGAAACACCTTTACTTTCTAGCGAAAATTTGACAAAAGCTTTAGCCCGTTTACCCAATTTCTTGAGAAACAGTTTTTACAAAGCAACTAAAGATAGCAACCTTTTAGATGGCACTGTTAGCTTAATTGTGGCTCGATAAACGAATTAAAACATTGTTTAATCCTTTGGCCGATATAATTGCTTCTCAAGAATATAAACTGAAATCAGATTTAAATAGGTTTAATGATCGCAAAGCACAAATTAATGCTTTATCAAAAACTAATTCAGAACCAACTTTAGATATTTTTAACGATCAACCACCTAACAATTGTTTACCTAATGATCAAAGTAAAGATATTTTAAATGCCGAACAAAGGCAAGCATTGATAAACGCTTTAGGAAATTGAAACCAGTTTAATAACAAAGATAATTCCGATTTAGAGAAATCAAAAGATAATCAAAATTCTGACATTAAGAAAAAACCTGGAAATTTTAACTGCTAGTTTTGTAGCAAAAGTCACAGGCTAGTGAATTGTGAGTCGTTTAAAGCTAAATCGTTTGAAGAAAAGAAAAAATTTGTAAATGAAAATAAACTTTTCTTTAAAGATTGCAAGTCTGAGTTTACATGTCGCGAAAATAATTGCGGGAAACGCCATCACATCCTGCATAAACCTTTTGAAGCTAGTACTGCTAGTCACCATATTTAAAAATCTAACGGTACCTTTCTACAAGTATTACCTATAACTGTCACAAATGGTGACATATCCATAAAAACAAATGCTTTGCTAGACACCGGTTCAGATTCTACTCTTACTTCTAAAGAATTGGCTGACAAACTAAAACAAGAAAACTTAAAGGCAAATTAAAAGTAGATCTTCAAATGGACAATGCTGTTGCTGTATCGACGAAATTAAACTCGACACTCGACACTCGTAGACTTCTCAATTTCTTCTTACAACCACCCTATGTAAAAGGTTATAGAAAATCTAACGCTACCAAAACAAAATATTTCTAAAGAAAACATTTTATCTTCATTCAGTCACCTAAACGATTTACAACATTTTACAAAGGACAAAATTGATATACTTATTACCGCTGATATGCATCTTTTACATGTAAGTCATGAAGTGAAAGTAGGAGGAGAAAACGAGCTGATTGCAATATTAACGCCTTTGGGTTGGGTTTTATTGTGAGGAAAGAGTGACAGTAAAACTACAACAAACACTAATTGTATTCAAAATAAAATATCTAAACTTTCAAAAAACGTTGAAACCTTTTGGAGTATGGAATCATATGGTACAATTAAACCTGATGATCCATCTTTGTTTACTTCAGATGAAAAACTAGCTTTTGATATCCTAACCAAAACTACGTATAAAGAAAATAACCATTGTACTGTAGGTTTACTACGGAAAAACGACGAAATTTGTTTGCCTTTCAATAGACACTTAGCTTTATCGAGAATGAAATCACTTGAAAAAAGATTTAGCAAAAATGAAATATTAGCCCAACAATACAGTGAAACTATGTCAAATTATATAAAGAGAGGATTTGCAACCAAACTTTCTATCGAACATTCTAAAATCACAACTTCAATAACAAAGTACATTCCTCACCACGCAGTGACTAATGTAAAAAAGGAAAAAGATTCGTGTTGTTTTCGACGCAGCAGCTAAGTTTAATCAAACATCTTTAAACGAAAATCTATCTAAAGGACCAGATTACCTTAACAATTTTATCGGAGTTTTATTACGTTTCCGCCGTGGAGAATACGCGATAATGGCCGATATCGAACAAATGTTCCACTAAGTGAATGTTTTGTCACGTGACCGCAATGCTTTGCGTTTTATTTGGCGTGATTCAATTGACAAACCATATTCAGATTTTGCAATGAACGTACATTTGTTTGGAAAGGTAGATGCACCATGTTGCGCAAACTGGTCATTAAAAAGAACAGGACTTGATCAAAGTCATATTTATAATCAAGATATCGTAAATTTAGTCTAACATAACTTTTGTATGGACGATTATTTAGATTCTTTCAAGACAAAACAAATCGCTATCGAAACTGCTAAAAATGTAGCTGAATGACTTTCAAATGGTGGTTTTCACTTAACCAAATGGATATCTAATAATCGAGACATCATGAAATTTTTACCGTCTTCCAAGTTATCTTCTAAAATTATCAATCTTGACCTAATCTCCATACCTATTGAACGTGCACTAAGTGTTTTGTGGGACCCTCAAAATGATATTTTGACTGTGAAATCCGTCGATAAAGAATTACCAGTAACCAAACAAGGTATTCTAAGTTACATTACTTCAATATTCGACCCACTAGGTATGCTCTCGCCATGCGGACTTGAAGTTAATCATACAAGATTTATGGCGACGAAAAATAGGCTGGAACGAAAAAATACCCCCTGATTTAGAACTGCGTTGGATAACTTGGAAAGATACACTAAAACATCTTCTGGAAATTAATATACCACGTTGGTATGGTATCGATATTAACCAAACTGAACCAAACAATGATGATAACGAATTCCAACTACACATATTCGCAGATGCGTTGCTTATGGTACAGTAGTTTTCCTTAGATATAAACGAAATAATATCTATCACTGCTCGTTCATATTTGTAAAATCAACATTAGCTCATATGAAAGAAAATGAATTAACCATCCCTAAGCTAGATCTACAAGCCGCTGTTATCGCTTCAGTCCTCAAAGTAACGATTTTGAACGAAATAAATCTCAACATAAAAGACATATTTTTTTGGAGAGATTCTAAAACTGTGTTGAACTACCTTCGTAATAATCTTTCAAACAAACCAACGAGAAAACACCATTATAATTTCTCAATTTAATCAATTGGCAGTATTATTCGAATTATCGTAAAATTGTTAGACATATTGCATGGATTATAAAATTAAAAGCTAATTTTAATAAAGGATGACAATGTCAGTAACATTTTGTGCAAATATGAGCCCATTTCTATGTGTAGTTTTTGAGATATTTGTGTTACAAATTGGTAAACATCGGTGAGCTTTTTTCAAAATTTGGAAGTCTTTCACTTTTGATTGGCAGAATCTCATGAGAAAATATTTACTAGATTGACTGGTCTCTCAGCTCGTTGCAATACATTAAATTTAATACAGGTTTCACAAAAAATTTTCACCTGATTAAGAAGTTTCTTTTCCGGATTAAGGCCTTTTGAATTGCTCGACCAGGAGCAACGGAGCTTCTTAAGAACGCAGGAATAATCTCACTTCAAGCAGTACTGTCAAGCAAATGTCAAGCAAGTATCATTCAAATCTTTATGATTTACATAAAATATAATACAAGGTATTGCACATTCACTTCTGTATATAAATAATAAAGTTATTTTTGAAGTAAACTTCTTTAGTTTTAGTAAAATTTGTATAGTATCTGTCATAGCCAGGTAATCCTGTAATATGTCCAGCTCCAATTCGAAAAGATGCCATCAGATATGTGAAACCTATCGCCCATTTTATCTGATACATTTTAACTCGTGTCCTCTTTTTAATACTAAAATCAATCATGTAGTTGGCCATACAGTCTTCCAATTATCACATTGAGTTAGTTGTAAAAGTAACTAAGTAATGCGGTCTGTCTTCGTGGGAAAACATGTGTTGTTGCTAATATGAAGTTTTTCTATTTTTAAATACATTCGTTGCATATTACATTCAGTTGCTAGTAAAAGTAACTATATATAAACAATTATAAATAAGTTATATACTTCTTAATACTGTCATAAGTTCAATAGTTTTAAGTAACTATAGAAATGTATTTAATTTTAGTACGAGGGTTGAAGCAAAAAACGATTTACTGAAATAAAAAAATATTAAATTAAGATATCTTGACAGAAAATGTCTCATATAAAAGCAGACTCATTCTCAATTATCGATTATTGTTTATAGATTGAAATCTTTTAACGTGAAATCGAGTGATAAAAACTGGTTTCAATTTTATCTTTATTTTTGTCGTTGTCTTAGAGTAAATGAAATGGACCGTTACAGAATATTTTATTTCTCACTATTCTGTATATCAGTTTGGAAAACTGGAGAAGGATATATTACAAGATTACCCGAATGTGGTATTTATCAAGCTAATTTTACTAAAAGTGAAAATAGCTACTTTCAAGGAAATTTAACTCAAATCATACTTAATGTTAGTAGGAGTGAATGTGTGGTATCGTGTATAACAAAATCAGAATATTGTATGTTTGTAAATCACAATAATTTAAATAACACGTGTGAGTTACAAAATACCTCTGCAAACTATTATCCTGATGACAAAAAGATAATCAACGCAATTGGGTGGTATTTTATGTATACAGATTACAAATCTTTACTAGTAAGTAAATTAGTCTATATTAGTCTATATTTGGAAAGCCACTTTTTCATGAAAACGAGGCAGGTAGTGATAAGTCATCATTTATATACTAGCAATCAAATAATCATATCTATTTTATATTAAAACATCAGGATTAGAAAAATAGTCAATAGAATTACGATTAAAAATAATTCGAGTATTCCGAAAATGTGGTATTTATACAGGGTTTTGTAGACCCAACCTCGACCCTGGAACTTCTTTCCTCTTTTTAATTATGATGTCGGAGAAGAAAGCTCTGGGAGATGCCTCATATTAAATCAATTCTGATTTAATAATCAATCTTGATCATAGTAAATGTTACGTGATCCAATTAATATAACTTGCTTCTAATATACAGACCAGAATAAACTGACTAACATTGTGAGAACAATTTATATTCTTTTATGTACATTGCGGTTTGATCCTTTAAGTCAAGATTATTTAGTTTGTTCTGTTGATCTCTAAGAACTGTAAACTTTTTTACAAAGCCGCTATATATTTGTAGCTTAACAAAATTGAGGCAACACTGACAAACTGAAAATAATGATTTGTAAATCTTATGACCGAATTACAATGAATATGTTTAGTACCTGTCTCGAACATTTCTCTGTTCACTTTAAAAGCATATCAAAACTATGGATAGACACTAAGTATAAGGGAGCAATTCGTCAGTTTAGAGGGTATAATTTAAAGAATAAAACTGTATTCGGAAAAAACTTATATTTTAGTGTTATGTAAAGTAGGTTCTACAATCTATACATAATAATTATGATATTGTAAAAGGTATTAATTTAGCCAAAGTTAGCATCAAGACATTTAATTCAATAATTAAAATCATTTTTTCCTTCATTATATTTACATATAGTAATTTTCAAGATTTTGTCAACTTGGAATAGAAAAAGTGTCGACGTCAGGAATTTTTAAGTAACATTCAACTTTTGTAACATTCGACTTAGTAATCATGCAAAGTTATGTGGCATTTCGACTACTGAAACAGATTTTAGATGGGGTAGGTAAATTTGCCTTAACCAATAAAGAAAATCGCAAATAAGAAGACCAAAAAAACATTTTTTGGTACCAAAGTAAAAGTAAAACGCAAACTGTATTCATTAATCGACGCTGGAAAGAAATTATTATAGCTTCTATTCGATCTCTCTCTAAATATTAAGTCAGTGAAAATAAAATTTAAAGGGCGTATATCTCTTATAATATACTAACCCACTTGTAGCAACTGTGTATGTAGCAACTAACTGTGTATGTATGTAGTAGCAACTTGTAGCAACAGTGTATTGCTTGCGTTTTGTTTTCAATTGTGTGAAAGGATGCTGTTGATAATATATAAAAGGCGTCTGCAGCATAAAAATCAGAAAAACAAACATGTCTTTGCAAAGCATTATTATATGAAGATTAAAGTATAAGTACCATATCTATTTTTTGTATTATCTCCTTGGAATCTTTTTAATAATTAGATTACGCAAAGCTCACTTACTAAAATTTTGTTCCTTTGAGGTGAGCCATGAACAAGTGTGAATTGCTTTGATCTGAATAACCTTTTTTAAAATATAGTAAATATTTAATTATATTTCTAAAAAACAAAAAAAAATTGATAGCACAAAGTTATAGCAGGGAGCTGCAAATTCAGGGAGACACAAGTAATTAAATTTATTTTTATAAGTTCTTTACAAAACTTTATTCTATTCATACCTATCAGTGATTCGCTATAATCACCTTTTAATTGGTCCAAAATCTTATAAATATAGTTTATATCGATAGAAAAAAGCATATTTTTATATTTTTTTCTAAAATTAATTATCTATAAAAAATTGGAATTGAAGTTATTTTGGTTTTAAATTATTTCACCTATTTCAAACATCTTTATGTTAAAGAAACTTAAAGTAGACTAGATTAGTCGTTGAACCCGAAAAAGTCAGATATGGGTAGAAAGGAAACGATCAGTGATACTTGAAACATTAAATTATTTTTTTAACAAACGTTCGAATTGTGTCAATTTCTCGAAACAATCCGGGGGCTGAGCTCTAAATAAACGAATAAGCGAATAGCGAATAATTGATATTTTAAATTAATTTGTTTTGAGATTACATGGTAAAATATATTTCATAAAAAAATCCTTTGTTATACGAGTTGCAAGATCTTGAAGGATTTGCTTCCACAAAGCTATTGTCATCGGAAATTACTATATCGTACTACTTTCAAGCGCCTTGATTACAGTAAACCTAAGCACAAAAAAACAACATATTTAAGTTCCAAAGAATTATACAAAGCTATATGAAATAGTAAAATAAATAAGCTAGAAGCCCTGGTATATAACTTTAAATCAAAACATTACCGCATTATCTTTGCTGTAAAAATAAGGTAACTTTCGAATGTCAAAAAATACATTATTTTATAAAAAATATCTAAAAATAAATAATAAAACCAACCCAAAAGAACTCAGAACAAAGCAGACATTCATTAAATACTATTTCTCTAGAAAGAGACAAATGCAACATTTAGTATATAAAGATGTCATAGTCCTCGAGGAATAAATACAAAACAAAAACAAACAAGGAAAACCAAATTATTCTGCTGTCCAGGTCTTGTCAAACATGAAAAAAGTTTATATACCTGCTTTCATCCTTGAATTCTACTTGCTTCTTTTCTTCTGTATGAAAACACACATCCTTCGAGATCCAGCTGATCGAACTACGAAAATATACTTTTCTCACATTAAAAAACTTTTTTTGGTATCTTGATATCTTTTAAAATAGATGTTTTCTCTAGAAAAGTTGCTATCGCCATATTTAAAGTCTTTGATGCACACCCGTCTAACTTTGTATTTTTTCTTTCTGTTTAACAAAATCCCATTCATTCTCGCCGTTTTCTTTGGTCAAAATTTTGACCAGAGGATGCTAAATCGCCTACAGAGAATTGTTCTTCCGCGTGCAAGGTGTAAAAGTCGATTTATGTTATTGTGTTTCGGAAATCCAAAGTTATAGACCCTTAAAAAGGCACAAGTTTTTGACAAAAATATCGCTATTAGCCAATCAATTCTTTAAAATGCTAATTAAAATTCCATTTCATACCTTTTAATGAAATGACAGATCGAATCACGGATGGTATAAAAGAAGTTAATTACATAGTTCTCCCTTTATTTATAGTCAAATTAATACCCGATTTGAAGTAGAAAGTTAGATGATTTTAAGTGATGACTTGCTGCCTTCTGAAATTTGTGTTTATATTTGTATATCAAATAGCAAAATAAATGAGTTTTTTAGAAGAGTTATTTTACAAGCTTGATTTCTTCTTAACTATTCCTTTATATTTAATATAGAGATCTTGCCTTATCAGCACATTTTTTGAATACTAAATTTTTAATTTGTTTTCAGAGAGGTGAAAAATGCTCAAATGAAAATCCATGTGACGAAAACGAAATATGTTATGACGATTGCAGTTCGCAAGGATATTATTGTCGTAAGTGTTATTTGATATTTGTGACTTTAATACTCTACTCTTAAAAATCTTTAGCAATAGGGTGAATCAAAACATGTGGAGCTAGTACTGAACAGCGTGATCTGATTAGGTTATTGATTTTTTTTGCTGATTACTCCCTAAATTTTTACTTTCCTTGCCAAAAATAAAATTTATGAACTAGTTTTGTGTTTACTAAAGTTGATGAAAATACAAACAACGCTCAAATGCCAACTCACATGCGTATTGTTTTCAAGAAAGTCACTGAATTATTATTTTCTGAATTATTGTTTCAAGAAAAATTCTGGGATAGTTTTTCAAAAGAATATGTTTAAAACGAATTTAAAAATTTTGGCCGGATTACGTAGGTCCTTCTAAATTTATTGTTTCTATCAAGCCTACGAATTTCCTCCTTATCAAGCAACAAAAATCATCTGACAGAAAATGTCTTGCTCATTTAAACAATTAAAAGAAATTCTTAGGTGAACCGCTGTTAAAAAAACTAGCGCTGTAGGGAGTAATACGAAACTGCATTCAGCCATGTTGACAACTTAAATGATTTTTGCTTTTATAAAAAATAAGAAAACTGTGAGCAGAAATTGGTTAGCCACTTGTGGCCCACTTTATGTTAGTCTACAATATATAGTGTATCCCGAAATTGTGAAATACTTTTTCGAAACAGTTACTTTTTAAAAAATGTGATAAAACTGTACAATATTGATTCATGTTTTTTGGGACATACTGTATGATTATAACTTGTCTCGTTTTATACAGAAAAATTGACAAATGTAGCAGCGGACGATAGTGGAGCAGATTTCTTCATGTCGTCTACAAAATCAACTTCGAATATCAGCTTTGCTATCGATGGTAATTTTGAAACGGCTGCTAGGACAAATCTCAAAAAAAATTCGTACTGGGCTATAGATATGATCCTGGAACAACATGTTGAATATATTAAAGCAACTATTGGAAGTGACAATTATGCATCGCAAATACACATTGGCAATAATTTGGATTTTCGACAGAATCAGTTATGTATTGATGTACCAAAAGAACCAACTGCAAATAAAACATATTATTGTACAAATAGTGCATTGAAAGGAAGATACGTACACTTTGATAGAAAGAGTCAACACACTTATAAGATTATTGAAGTTCAGATTTTTGTTTTGTAAATAAAAAGCACTTCATTTGAATTTGGAGTTCAAAAGAAAAAGAGTTCAAATAACTGTTCAATAGCTGATTGGTCAATAGCACAAATAGCTTCTCGCATTTAGCAAACCAATCATCAATAGCAAACAAACCATCAGTTCTCCCCCCTAACCGGATTTCGGTCATTATCAGAAAATCCAGTGTGAGTTCTGATTCATTGACTTAGGGCTGGGCAAGCTGTAGTGATCAATTTACAAGCATTGTTTGTTCTTATGACTGCCAAAACGGTAAATTTGCTAGGGTTATAACTGGGGCTGTGAATCCCAAAGACGTATGCTCCCTTTCTATGCTTCTTATGCTGTAAGTGTAGCGTTGCGTAACAACCCGAAAGATGAGTGAGCAAACTCAGCAAATATTTAAGTAGTTAATCTTTTTTATTTGAGTTTAGTATTTTTATTTAATTTTTTGGTATTATTTGATGTTTTTGGGGTAGGTAGATTGAAAGACCCTATATATGTTTTTTTCAACTCATCGAACATAGATAAGTCAAATCAAATCAAATCAATATATTCTTTTAGTACTCCTAATACAGTAAAAAATAATAATAAAAGTCTATATATATA
>JAYJMI010471060.1:0-15771 GCA_036873855.1 Sarsia tubulosa
AATGATGACACTTATGCCAGTTTAAAGCTTTTATTTGCCTCTAGCTTTGTGCAAAAAATAAAAAAAAGTTAATGAAGAGATCTGGAGATATCTTGAAAAAAAGCTTTTTTGGGGCAAATTTTGACATTTTGACCCCAATTTTAGCCAAACAAGAATTTTTCTTAAAAATCTGGCTATGTCACTTTGAATAACTTATGACCCACTAACTGAATGCAAAAAGTCAGAAAAAACTGATGAACGGTTACTTGGGAAACTGTGTTACGGACAGACGGACGGACAGACGGACGGACGGACGGACATGAATTTATAGGATCCCTTCGGCAAAAGCCGGGGATCCAAAAATGTCATTTTTTAGGCCAAAATTGACTTTTTGACCCTGTTTCCATGACAACAAGAGTTTTTTAAAAAAATCGGGCTTCGTTACTTATCTACATTTATGTTTTAACTTCATGCAAAAAATCAGAAAAATCTACCGAGCGGTTCTTGAGATCTGAGTGTTACGGACGGACGGAAGAACGAACGGAGCTGAATTTATAGGACCCCTTCGGCGAAGCCGGGGGTCCAAAATCAATTTTGCACAAAAATTGATATTTTCACCTCAGTTTACCGCAAACAAGAATTTGCGGAATAATCACACTTATGCCAGTTTGAAGCCTTGATTTAGTTCTTAGTTTGGGAAAAAAATAAAAAAAAAATAATAAAGGGATCTTGAGATATTTTGGAAAATGTTGATTTTTCGGCCAATTTTGACCTTTTACTCCAATTTTAGAACAATAAGAACTTTTGTCAAAAATCGGGCATTGTGACTTTTCCTCATTTATGATCCTTTAAAGTTATTCAGTCGATATAAGGATAGAAAAACTTGACTCATCATTTTTTATTCTATTGTTAAAGTTGTACACATGTTTCGAATTTTAACATTCGAATGTATACGTAAACAACATGAAGAACCAAGCAGGCATATACAAATATGATTTGTTAATTTAAACAATCAGTTTTAGTCACGTGGTATTCCTCTTTGTTATAAATAAAATCTGTCAATCATACGATGCTGATCATGCATATCTTGACAACTTTGATGAGTTGGGGAGCCCCTCGTTGATATATATAACGACTGAATTACTTTAACTTCATCCAAAAAGTGAGAAAAAATTAATGAATTCCGAGAAAGCATGTTACGGAAGTACGTACGGACGGACGTATGTACACACAAACAGACAGAGCTGAATTTTTAGGATCCCTTCGGCAAAGCTGAGGATCCAATAAGAAAAAAATAATTCTGAGAAGTCAATGGATGAACTGACAAGACTGAATTTATAGGAATCCCAAAGCAAAGCCAGGAATCTAAAAACAACAACAATGTTTGGCTAGTGGAACTCCGGAATTTATTTTTGATATAAATGGAAAAATCTAATGAACAAACAAAATTTGCCTTGCTTGCTCAAAACAAGAATTTTTGGAAGTATAGAATAGTGTCATTTGTCACCTCTTACTTTACTAACATAATGACATAAAAAACAAGCAAAATATCTGACAATCTTGAATCTTTATCTATCCAAACAAAACAAGTTCTTGCAGAAAAAATCCAAAGAATGTTTTAAAGGCATTGGCTTCAAAACATGCAATTAAAAAATTACTAATGAATATACCTGTAAACAATACAAGGCAAAACTTTCATCAATTGGTGAAAAGTATACGTGGAATTTGTACCTAATTGGGTGTATAACTGTTTTTAATAAAAGTGTCTAAAAAAGTTTGTGGAGAAACTCTTACAGATTTACAAAAAAAACTTTTAGTTTCAAAGATGCTAAGACAAGTTCAAGAGAGTTCTGGAATTTCTGTAGATTTGTCAGAACAAATAATACAGGATAATTCTCCTGAAATCTAGCGTGAATTGAATTGGACCTTTAACAAAACTTTTATTATGCAAGAAATCGCCATCGAGAACAAAATTAAAGATAATCATCCACTGTATTTAACGAATCTGTCCTCCCACTTATCAAATTGTCAAAAAAGTACACAGTGAGCAATATAAAAGTATTAAAAATTGACACATGCATTTCAGGAAGATGTATAAGGTAATTTTAAACTTAACAAGGGATGCTGAATTTATAGGATCCCTTTGGCAAAGCGAATTTTTGAAAACAGACAAATTCTGACTAAATTGCAAATTGGATGCCAGAAATTTGAAGTAGGAAAATTTATTTTTATTGTATAGAAGAAATTAGGGTAATTAGGAACCACAATGGAAACCTGGCTTTTTTGTTTGTTTCGTGTCATTCCTGTTGCCACTCTTCCCTCTTAACCTTCTTATGAAAAACAGAGAGAGAAAAAACCATGGCTCGTTAAGATTAATTTCACACTTACATTTGCTTCTGATCATCTTTAATGAGTAGATGTTTGTTGATTTCAATAAACTCGTTCAACTCTTCTTGTGTAGTATTACTTAAATAGTTTTCATCATCTATAACCACCAAATCTTTACTGATCCATACATCTAATATTGCAACAAGTGTTTTATCTTGAACACCTTTATTAAAAACAATTAATCTTATATTTAGAGAACATCGGCTTAAACAATCAATCAGGTTTTGTTTTAAATGTTCTTCATCAATTGGATAGACAAGTATAACATTTAAAAACTCGCATCCTCGTACTGAAGTATAATCAGTCAAAAGTACATGAACTTCTGTTGTTGATAGCAATCTAATATCATCAGTCCATGTAGTTTTGTTTACCTCCAACGCATCCTTTATCATACGTTTTGAATCAGCGTTCATACATATTATGATTTGCTTATCTTTCTTTTTGTTGAAGTCGATTTTCTTTAATACTTTAGAAAGGCACAAGATATGTTGAATATAACTTATATTTCCTTTTTTTAATATTTTCTTAATATTTTCAGACATCTTGAAAAGAAAACCTTTTTTTTCTTGGCTAAATGGGTAATACACCACAGGTTTTTCTCCTTTCACAGAATGACCTTTATTTCTTTCTCCAACAAAACTGTAGCTACTTAGAAGTTTTGTTTTCGACTTGTATTGATTCGAATGTACTGTTAGTTGTTTTAAGAGTTTATCTGTGTCACTTATGTTTACAGCGGGCTGTTTGCTAATAAAATGTTTAATATTTTGGTTTCCATAGTTATCAACACGAGGATAAGTATCTTTGTTGTTTACAGTATGTGAAACTTTGCTTGTATTATCTAGGTTAGCAAACGTTTTATCTGATTGTTCTGAAGTTACTGAACATTTGAATTGCTTTGGTTGATATAACTCCTCGCTTGAGATTTTATTATCTAAACTGGTTTTACTATTAGAGGTTGTTGCTGGTATGTTTGCTTTAGTACGTGGATTTACCTCGCCTTTGGGCACAATGTTTTCCATTACTGCTTTGCTTAATATTGGTAATGCAGCATCGACCATATCATTAATTTGTTGAGACGACCTTAGCAAGAATGATAACTCAAATATCTCGAAGTCTGCATGCTCTAATAATTTTTCAAATTGATATTTGTTATAATGCAGGCGAGCTTTATTTTTAATTTTATATCTATTACTCTCCATTGATTGGCAAACAAGTACTATATTTGAATTTCTAAATAATTCTTTATGTAACATAAATTTAATCCTCTCCACTTCTTCTTCGTCTAAGACTTCACCATTGAATTCCTCTACAAACACATGCACAGTGTGACCTTCATGTGTCTGCAACAAATGTTGAAGTATTGATGATAACGATTTATTTTCATCAACTAAATCAGAAATTGTACATGCTATCACATTTTGATTATCGAAGCTTTCAACGAGTTTATTCATTTCTTCCACATAAGCACCGCTAGTTTCATGAAATATATAATAAACAAATCCCAATTCATTTAAACTAGATACAACATGTTTTATGAGTTGATGAGCTGTCACTGTTTTACCAGAACCAAACGATCCTTTGATTATTTTTCGTTTCTTCTTAGATTAAATAACTTCTTGCTGCTCTGGTGTAAGCATAATTAAATTTTGTACTTCATGGATTTGTCTTTCAGGCGAATTAGTAAAATTAGGTAAATCAAACGGAGCAATAGCCATAAAACCAATAATACTTTTAAGCAAATCAGTTGATATATCTTGTTTGTTTTTCTGTTCGTCAGCTATATCTTTCACTTCAGTTGAAATTTGATCCCACCACTTGTCAAACAACTTTGGATCAATGAAAGTTTCAGCTGTTACTACTAGCTGTAAATCAATACATGTTTTACACTTTATTTCTTGGATAACATTTGGATCAGGTAACAATGTTATTGGTAAATATGTAAAAGAACTTCCATCAAGACATTGATTGGAAGTACGGAGATGTCTTATATTTAAACGGTTATCTCTCATAGATTTTTTTATATCTGTTGGATCAGTATCAACATAAAAGATAACATTGTTTTTCTCTGAGTATGCTAAGATATAAGAATCATTGTATGGAGTTTCATTACAATAACTCTCAGAAACCCTCTCAACATGCTGTTTGACATCATACCCTTTGATGGCAAAACCAGTATCGCCGTTTCTTTGTAACCAAGCGTACATAGTTTGCAATATCTTGCATTCATTTCCCTTTCTTGAAAAATCGTATATTTTAATCTTTTCTAAAATGTTATATTTCTTAAAATAACTGTCATGGATATTAGACATATCTTGCATCTTTTTAATAGCGTACATTTTTTTTGCTCCACCCCCAATACAAATTTCTATTCTATCTTTAGTTTTCGTAGCTAGTTTCTCAAACAGTTCTTTTCTGTTTGCATCATGGGCAATGATACCAAAATCATCAAATGCTTTGTGCACTAAAAATATCAAATAAAAGTTTTCACAAGAAACTTATTAATTTAAAAATGGTAGATTTTGTACTTTTGTACTACCATATCTTTGTAAATTATTAATCACCTTTTTGTTATAAATTCTACTGAAAAAGTTTCCTTAACCTGCATATCAGATTGTAAAATTACACACTCTCCATCCATCCTGGATATTTCTGAAAATTCTAGAAAAATCTCTACGGAAAAATAATTGTATCTTGAGATATTTTGAAAAAAGTTAAATTTCGACCCTAAATAAACCTTTTGATCCCATTTCCATAACAACAAGAAATTTCAAAAAAAATTCAGTAATTTAAGGGTACTTAAATTTTATAAATACTACCAAAATTTCGTTACTGCATATTGCTTGCTTTTAATTGAAAAGGGTCTAATTTGTATGTTTGACAGAATGCACCATGTTATAAAATAAATGATATACTATTATTTATAGAAAGCACACCCTTGACCAGGACTAGTAAATAGGGTTAAGGATGAAATCGAAAAAATATGACCGAAAAACAACAACTTTGTCTTTTGATATTATAAACTTTGACCTTTTCAGCTTTGAGTATTGACACTGGAGTATTCATGTAAAGAGGCATCTTCTTAAGACCACACCAGAACATGATTAAGTAGGAACAAGAACCCTTATTATTTAATACATATCACCAAACCTGATGGTCGCTTGGTGGAGGTAATAGCACCTACAACCAGCTACAATAAAATGATTAACATCGAAATTTTAATGTATTCAAGCAAAACTCTAAATTTAGTGCTTCGATCAGGATTAAGGTTAATAATAATAGGGTAATAGGGTTATATAAACTGCATAGTCAGTGGAGACATAAAATCAGGATAGACTTTAAACTACCTGATAGATGCCCCAAACTCTAATGTCAAGCAAGTTCACAGTTTGAAAGAACATGAATCAATTCAAACAAAATCAATTTTGAGTAAACTGTGTTACTGACGGGCTGACATACGTAATTGAATTTATAGGATCACTTTATCAAAGCTAGGGGGTCCAATTGGAAAAAGGGTTTTTTAGTGCAAAATAAATACATGCAAAGTATAACACATGTAAGGTAGTAATGTCTATTTTCAAAGTCAGTCAGCTTCTTTCGAAGAAGAATTTTGAAAAAATAAACTAATTTACCTGTACTACTTAGATCAATTCGATCATCTTGAAGTAGGCAAGGATACTTTACTTCAATATCATCAACCAATAATCCTTCATCAATGTGAAGAAGTATGTTCCCCCAATAGAACCAATCAGGGTCCGCATTTACTGATGTTTCTGTCTTTTCAACGATACATTTGCTAATCTTTTCATGTATGTCATTATATTTCACATTCTCTTCAAGATCTCTAATAAAATTACCACCTAGTCCCAATGTGTTTGCAAATTTTCTCCAATCAGAAATTGTACAACACATCATGTCCAAGGCAAAACATAATCGGCTTGATGATGATCCTAGAAGTTTTAGTATGAATTAGTTGCTTTGTTTTTACACACATGAAATACATTTAGGATAGTCATAATAAAAAAAAAAATCTTTCAAAAGAGTATCTTTAAGTTGTAGTTGTAGCACCACGAAAAATGAAATCGTGAACAATACATATATTGTGATTCAAAAAACTGTTTATTGACATCAGCATATTTTAAGCTAATTGTGCCAGGAAAAGCCAATACTTTTAGCAGCAAATAACGACCATACAGTATTTAATGGCAAGACAATCTCCTTTTTTTAATCACAATGTTTGTTAATAATTGTGAAAAGGTTGTTTTTGATCATGATTTGATACCCTACAAACATAGACTAAAGCTTTATCTATGCATATTTGAATATTTGTTTCAATTTCAAATTTCAAATTTTGACATTTTGACCTTGTTACCGTTGAAACAAGAACTTTTCTAAAATATCTGTCCATATCGCTTTTCTCCATTTATGACACCTTACTTGACACCTTAAAAAATCAGAGAAAACCATTGAGTGGTTACTTCATTCAGACAATCAGAGAAAATCACTATGTGGTTCCTGAGATAACTGGGTTATATATATAATAAATTTTGACCGTAGATACACACAAACAAGAATTTTCAGAATCATGACACCTATGTCAGTTTATACCTTGTACTTGTCTTATTCAGTAAGTTTTTTTCAAAAATCATATACTATATCATTATAAAATTTGATAGAAAAGAGACAAACAAATAGAAGATTTTTTTAGTAATTTCTTGATTAGTTTTTAAATAAAATTCTATCAAATGCCGAAAAACTTTTATCTTCTATTACTTTTGTTTTTTTGTTAAAAATAATTAATTATACTCTAATGACTCAAAAAATAACTAAACTTCTTTATATGTCTTTTTAGTTTTAAAGGAATTTCTAATTTTATTTATTTATTTATTTATTTATTTATTTTTATTATTTATTACATCGAGGTATCTGTGTATAATCCTAAGCAAAAAACCCAAAATAGCTTAAAATAAGCTTAACTAATTAAACAAGCTACTAAAAACAGTAATGATAAAGATAAAAAATAAATAAACTAAGAATATATCACTATTTACGACATAAACTATCTAATGATAAATAAATAATGGTTTTTGCTAAAAATAAAGTTTATTTTCATTTTTTTACCTTTGGTGAAAATAGTGAAGTAAAACAAACATGTTGGCTATTTCGAGGAGAACGTTCATGTGTTTTTTACAACCCAGATATTCATAATCAACATGGCCTCAAGATTTAAAAAAGGTATACATATCCTATTCCTCTCTTGGGTGAAGCAAAAATGGGTGTTAACGTTTCAGACAAACAAAGTTGCTATACACAAACAAATTAACCTGAACAAGGATACTTTACACAAACAAATGATTAGACAAAGGTGTTACACACAAACTATTTGAAGGAAGTAGCTGTTTCAGACAGATAATTTGTAACACACAAACAAATAAATAAACATCAAAAGGATGTTTCACATGATTTTTTTATGTTGAAAGTCATTATATATTGTAACTAATATGTTTCATTGAAAGTTGTTAAAAGTTGCGTCCACTTTTACATTTTTTTGTTTATTGAGAAGAGAATGAAATTAGAATTTGTTAGTCATTTCCGTCTAACACTTTACTCAAATCTAAAACTGTACAAAGATTTGTGAAAAAAAAAATTAAACCGTTCATAAGATATCTTCAAAAACATTGCTTTCCCATTGACCTTTTAATTTCAGTTACAGAAAAACAACAATTTTCAGTGACATGACAACTATGTCAGTTTTTACTGTATATTGCCTTTTAACTTTATGCAAAATATGAAAAAAATCCTTTTTTGGCCTTTTGGCCTTGACCTTTTGACCTCGTTTCCAGGACAACAAGAATTTTCACGGCCATTATTGTTCATTTATGGCCCTCTAGAGTTATGCAAAATATCAGAAAAAAAAGTAAACAGATGGACGGACTGACAGACAGAGCTGAACTTATAAGATTGGTAAAATATTGTTAAATCTATTTTTATTCTCTTTCTAAGTGTTATAGTGAATCTACAGGTATAAATGTAAACACAAAATATTTATTTATATTTGTGCTATTTTGAATAATATCAATTAAGTCACTTATTACATTTCTTCTTAATATACCACAAATGCTAAAGATTTAGTCAACCAATCAAAAATTATTTTGATTGTGAACAATGACCAACCAAATGGTTATTATTCAGAAGGAAAATAGTTTTAATTGGTTGACTAAACTATTTTTGCAAGTTTGTCTCATATTGAAGAGCTTCAAAAATGATGCAAAATGCATTTTATTTCATTTTTTTTTTTTTTTCGTTCTCAAGATATCTGTAATAGACTGAAAAAAGCAACCTTGATGACCACCAGTACTAGGTAAATCATATTATTGAATAAACAATATTATATATAAATATATAAATATTGAATAACTCAAAAATTATAAAAGAAACACTCATGAAAATATGCAGTTAGTAAAACAAAGTAGTAACACATAATTTAAATAAATTTTATTATAGATCCAGGCTCTTAAAGCAATTTTTCAATAAAAAGACTTGATCTAGTGAGTAGTAAAAAAAATAAATCAGGGTTTGATAAAAGGAGTATGTGAGTATGTTACCTATTCCATTTGCCATAAAAAAGTGTCTCACGTACTCACAAAAATCATTTCCTGTATGTGCACGTACTCCCTAAAATATTTATCTTGTACTTATAGATAACATTATTTTTGTTAAATAGGCTAGATCCATATGATATATTTATCTAAAAGTTATGTTAACTAAGTATTGCTTCACAATTGATGTATGTTTGAAGAAAAAATAAGATAACGAAACTATATTGTACATTGGTTATAATCTATAATACTTGACGCACTACGCCTGGAAAAAAATCATGTACATGCACGTACTAGCAGGAAAAATGATTTACCAAACCATGTTAATGCAAGAAAATGTTCATAATGTTTGTTCCTAAATTGGTTTGCTACCCTTCAATTTTTATTGCCATATAGTTTGTAGTTTTTGTATTATCAAATGTTCAGTGTTTTTTTACCTCACGGGTTGCCATTTTAAAGGTTGTGGTAACTTCCAGAAAACTTTATCTTAAATTAAAGGCCTTAAAATTAGATTCAAGGAATTTTTTATTTTATCTAAAAATCTTTTTTCGTTCAAAAGTTATTGGCATTTTTGTGATTTTGAAATTCTAAATATACCCCCAGATTTGGGAAAGGAGTCTGCTTAATCGCGTGCTCTTCGTGCCCTTGTGCCTTCGTGCTTTGCATTTTTGCGTGCTTTGATGTTTTTGCATGTTTTGATGTTTTTACGCGCTTTAGCATTTTTGCATGCTTTATATTTTGCGTGCTTTTACATTTTTGTGTGCTTTGATGTTTTTGCGTACTTTACCATTTTTGCATGCTTTATATTTTTGCGTGCTTTAATTTCCGTGCTATTACATTTTTAATATTTTTCAAAACAGTAACATCATAGCTTGAGTAAAAGTATTTTTCGCGACTTTTGCTCAGGCTATAATATCAGTAAGAAAAGACCAGATTAGCATTACTGCACCATTTTATAATCATTGCTTTAGAACTAAATTCGATGCACACAACTAAATTTACCTCTTGAACATGAACTTTTTTATAAAAGTTTAACTCGTTTAAACTATCAAAAATTCTTTATTTGGATAAAAATATCCTGTATGACAGAATCTTATAATAATATTAGCAAAAGGAATAGAAGATTTTTTTTGCTATTGTATCTTGTACCGAAGTTGAAACACAGTTTCAAATGCAGTAATAAAATTTGTTCCTGATAACAATATAAAACTTTTATTTTTTGGCTCATTAGCGAACACTGACTCTCTTTTCGATTTTTTTAGTTCCAATATTTGTCTAAATTCGGCTAATATTTAACAGACAGATTTTTACGAGCACAACACAATAATATAGATATTTAAAAGCAGCTACAATTTAGTAATTATCATTAATCACTTATTTTTACCATAGTGTTAACTGTTAAGGCTGTTACTCACCGCCGGCACAGTATTTTGCCACGCGATCTATTAAATTTAGCAAATTTTTAATGTGTTTTTTGAATTGAAAACTAATTCAATAGCAACAAAATGTCGTTAATTTAATAGTCCGCGCGTAGATATATTACTCTCGTTGTGAGTGGAAAACGGCCTTTACAGTTTTTTGTAATTGTTCACAACGATTTGGCATAGCTAGAAATTTCAGTTATTCTTCTGTGTTTCAGTAGCCTTATTTTTTTTATACAATAATTCTTAGTCTGTATTTAACAAAAATAAAAATAATGGTATTTTTAGTAGTTGTTTTATGCTAAGTTTAGGAAAGACATACAAAACTAGCTTATGGATTATTTCATGGGTTTCAACTTCAGGAAAGTTTATTAAACGATCTACTCTTCGCCTACTAATGTAGATGTTGTTATGATGTCGTTTTTTTGCTAATTCAAAACGTTCTGCAAATTACTAAAAACTTTCACGCAAATTTCAAACAATTTCGAGAAAAAAACGAAAGCACGCAAAAAAACGAAAGCACGCAAAAACATAAAAGAACGCAAAAATGTTAAACAAACCTTGGGATAAAAACTCAAATTATTTCATTAAGATTTTTAGTTATTGTTTTGTCTGTTAACGCCCTACACGCGAGGTTAAAATTTAGTTGTGTAGAGTGCATTGAGTTTAGCTTGATAGCAATGATTATAAAATTATGTAGCAATTTTAATCCGTTCTTACTTATATTATAGCCTGAGCAAAAGACGCGAAAACTGTTTTTACTCCAGCTATGATGATGTTACTGTTTTGAAAAAAATACTATTGCACAAAAATAAAAGCACGCAAAAATATTAAAGCACGCAAAAACATAAAAGCACGCAAAAATGTTAAAGCACGCAAAAATATTAAAGCACGCAAAAATGTTAAAACACGCAAAAATATGAAAGCACGCAAAAAAATCAAAGCACACAAAAAGATCAAAGCACGCAAAAATGTGAAAGCACGCAAAAAGTTATCGGGAGCACGAAGAGCACGCGATTTAGCACACTCCATCGCAACTATGCAAGATTTTTCAAGTTAGAGAATCTTAAATATCTCTGGAGGGAAAACATATTATAACACCAAATTTGACACAATGATAGATATTATGGCTATAAAATAAATGATGCAAAATTTTCAATGAATATATGACCATGTGACTAGTTACAAGGCCTTTCTTGTTTTTGAAAAAATGCTGATATCAGCAGATTTAGTATCTTTCATAAATTTAAGAACATTAAAAAATATATATATATAGAGGTATATTTTGTCAAAATTTCATTTTCTCTAATATGTTAAGAAATGCTGATATCAGCATTTTCTCAAAAACGAAAAAGGCCTGGTAACTAGTCACATGGTCATGTATTCAATGAAAATTTTTCACAATTTTTTTTATAGTCATAATATCTATCATTGTGCCAAATTTGGAATTATAAGATGTTTTCCCTCCAGAGATATTTACGATTCTCTTACTTGAAAAATCTTGCATACTTGTGATGATATCACAACTTTCCCAAATCCGGGGGTTAATGCACAAAAATGATTTCAGGAGTAAGTACCTTTAAAGAATTAATTTTCGCGAATTGCTACTTTTGTATTTTTTTGCAAAAACAAACTTTCCTGATTTAGCACAAAAGACATAAATAACATTTTTTTAATTAATAAATTGAAAAGTTGTATAAAAAACTTAATTTTTGCGAGAATAAGTTTTCGCAAATGCTCAAAAGTATATTTTACAAAATTTGTGAAAAGCAGTAAAGTTTCTTTGGCATAACTTTCTTCCCTTAAAGTATTGGCATGAAGTGTTAAAGCATTGTTCATACTTTGAGACAGACTTGCAAAAATAGTTTAGGATCCTTTTAAGTGGGTTTTACAATAACTAAAAGGCAATTAACTATGATAATTAAATACGTTAAATTAATAAAATGAAAACATCCAAATAATATAAATATGCCCGCAATTTTTTATTCCGCAAAGGTTTATAATATTAACCCTTACGTTTGTTGCTTTTTATTTTTCATGTCATTTTAGATGGAAAGATGAGTAAATTTAGAAATTAAAATTATTCTTTACCTGTGGCCATATTGTTTGTTACTTATTTATCCATGTAATAGCATATTTATTGATGTATTGATCATGACATTGATGACCAATTTTGTTAGTATTGTTTTTAGTTTATCTAAAAAATAAGTGTTATCAATATACACAGAAAAAAATATATACCAAAAAACATTATTTCCCTGACAGAAGAATTTGAAACTAACTTATAAGCAAATAAGCAAAATTGAAATGTGATCTAAATGTCAGATAAGTCATGTGATAATAAACAAGTGATGGATAGACATTGGATCCCCGGCAACTGATATTTTTTTAATCAAATGTTACTTTTAACTTATCATACAGAAAATGAGCAGTATATGCAATGCAAATGAATACCTATAGTAAATCATCAGCTCTTCCAAAATTGACAAATTTAAAGAATTTGTAAACAAAGCTGGGGATCCAAGAAGGGATAAACTGCCAGCGGATCCCTGGCAAATTTAATTTTTAGTTTGTTTAACTAAATTATTTAATCAAATTTTTCCTATTGTTAAAACATTTTGACCTTATATAACATTATGATCATAACATTAACTAACAAGGGATGAATTACCAGTGGACTCCCAGTATAAACTATTTGTGAAAAAGATAAAAAAATAGTGACAATATCTTCGGATTTAACAAATTTGACCTGTTGACCTTGTTTCCATGACAACAAGAATTTTTCTAAAAAAAACTAGCTTCATCAGGCCTCGTAAGTTTTTAGCATTTATGGATGTCTAACATCATGCAAAAAATCAGAAAAAACAAATGCGTTAATTCTGAGAAAAGATAGTAACTAACGTAAAAACATTCGGCGAAACTGGGAGTAAAAAAATTAAAACCTTTACATCAATAATATTATTTGAAAAATTGGCTTATTGACCTCGCCATAAAGGATCTTTTGAGGATCTGTGCCATAAAGGCATTAGAAGTCTTTTGCCAATACACGTACTGCGTATTTACTAATTACTACATTACATTACTTTTTATATTTTTTGTCTGTCTAACAGTGTGTTGTTGTTGTTTATATCAATGTTATTCAATTGAACTAAAGTATGTACAATACTTTTGAGAGGGTAGTCAACATAGACTTTACTTTCAGCTCTATTCAATTACATATTTTCCAAACAGATAAACATATAAATCAACTCAACTTAGACATTCTTTTTAAGTAATCTAAAACTAAGTTATGTTACAATACAACAAAAGAGGGTTATATGACCTTTCTCCCCTTCCTCTTTTTTAAGATTTTATTTGTAAATAGTTTAAAGTGTTGTATAAAGAACTTTTCATGCATTAAACTATCTCAATCTATTGTGCTCCAACCTATTTTAATCTTGAATCCTTATCCCCACTTTTTTCCATTTTTGCTCAGTTTTAGGGTTTTCCTTCTTTGATCTTTTTTTGATGTGTGCTTCCAAATCTACTTAGATTACTGAACAACTGTTTATTTCTGTACAAATGCTATAATCAAAATGCCCTTCCGTAAAGTTATTTTTTTCTTTTATTTTGATATATATTTTGCCTATTATAAATTTATAGTTTTATTGTACTGAGTACTAAAAGAATACATTTGATTTGATTTGATTTAATAACTTCCAATAGTCTATTTTGAAAAATGTTGCTTTTTAGGTCAATTTTGATATTTTGACCCCAATTTTAGGAAAATAAGAACTTTTGTCAAAAATTGTGCTCTGCCACTTTTCATCTTTTATGACCCTTTACCTTACAGAAGGAAGTGCAGACAGACAGACAGAGCAGAATTTATAGGATCCGGCAAAGCTAGGGATCCAAAAAAAATAACCAATAATGGACCCCTTTTCTATATAGGGTTTTGTTCTACAGAGTGCCATACAATATGAGAGTATATGAAATATCACAAATTATAATCATTAAAAATGTGTAAAACAAATTTGGAAGATTCTTCAAATAAAATAAAACTTCTGGTATAAAGTTAGTTTAACTCGCAGATTATATATCTCAAAACTTAAGATTATTACATACCATAAAAAGAAGTTACAAAACTATATTTAGTTATTGAAATACATACATTGCTCTTGGTTTGAAATGAAACTTTGCTTAATAGTTTATAACCTCCTGTTAATCATCTTTAGCAATCTAAACTATTTTTACTAATTACATATATCCTAAAGGAATGTTAATTTTTTAACCATATAAGAAAATTAGATAATGATTAACTTTGTTTGCGTTCATAAAATCATGACTCATTGTGTACTTTTACATGTTCTCTTAATTCACTTGGACTATTTAACTCATCCTTACATAATAGACATACGTAAAGTTTACCTTTATTATGAATAATAATATGTTTTCTTAAACTGCTTGCACTTTTACATTTGTAATTACAAGACAAACATTCAAAAATGGTCTATCATCCGTATGAGTTAATGTTTTTCAAAGAAATCAATTGGTTACATTTATAACATAGTGAGGGCTGTTAGCACAAACATACTTGATAAAAGTATGAAAATTTCTACAAATGATTAAAATCATATGCTAATCATAAAATTTGAGGGAGACAATTCTGAATGTCAATATATTGCTGACGTCATCACTTTTTTGACAGGTAAACTATTTTTCAAAAATTATGAATATCAATATACCATTGGAAAAATAATTTGATGCTGATCAATTCTGCTCCTCAAACGTAAGTCTAATTTTTTTTAATTTTTGAGTTATTAGCTAAAAACTAAGAAGAAATGACGTCATCGATTTGAGAAAAAATGTCAAAAATTGAAAAATAAGAAGTTATACATCATTGGAAACCTTATTCTATGCTGATCAATTTTGATCACCAAACGCAAATCTAATTTTTTTTAATTTTTGAGTTATTAGCTAAAAACTTTTTTGATTTTGAGAAAAAATGTCAAAAATTGAAAAATAAAAAGTTATAAACTGTTGGGAACCTTATTCTATGCTGGTCATTTTCTATTAAAGAACATAATGCACGAAAAGAACAAATTTTAAATAATAAGAAAATAAATACAGCTCCTTAGAGGTTAATAAATAAAATGTAAAATGTAAATGACAACTATTAATAATGAACAATATCTTAATAAGGTTTCAGGGTTTATATATCGCGACTATGACAACAACCTCCACATCCACATAGCTCTGTACACTGCAATTGTGTATTTTTGAAATTACATCCTGCAGCAAGCTAACGATTAAGCTAACGACTAAACACTAACCACTCATTTAAATCCAAGACAATCAGCAGTTATAACGGCAGACCAACCTGTGTTTACTCTTCAAAAGCAGCCAAC
>JAYJMI010472171.1:4743-15762 GCA_036873855.1 Sarsia tubulosa
TCAATATAAATTTCTAATGGTAACTTTAACTATCAATTTGTCTTATAAAAGTGAAGAAGAGGAAGAGATTTTAAAGAAGTCTTGATGTTTTTGTCCTCTAGTTTTTTGAAAGATTAACGCAAACGTTTCTCTACGTTATTTTATCGTAGATTTAAAGTTCATCTCCAATCAAATCTACTCACCAAAACGAATTTACTCGAGGATGCATTATAAATAGACTAGTTAAACGAGATAGCAGGTCTAAGTTTTAGCATCAAACAGCTTACCTTGTAACGGGCCATTATTGTCGGTTTCTTCATGATTGTCAGTGTTTACATTGTTATCATCAGTATTTTCCTCTTCATCTAGTAAAAAATAATACAAATATATCATTATATCAAATTATCAATATTTTTGTTGCAAACCGAATGTCTAGACAAACGTATTGGATAAATAAGCCAAATAATAAGCAAAAATATAAGTAATAGGAAATATAGTAAAAAGCAACCAAAATGTTTTTTTTGTGTGATAGTGTGACGTTAGTTCAAAATTTAAACTTCCTTTAGCAGATAAAATTCTGGAAGTTACCTTCCTGCCCTTCTTGGTCACTTTGTCCACCCACAGATTTTTCGTTATCATTATCATTAACCCCTTCTTTGGAAGGTGGTGGTTCTGGTATTTTAGAGGGCGGTGGACCTCCCATTACAGGAGGTAAACCATTATTGCCTCCCCAACTACCTTGAGCATTATTTGTAGGGGCTGGTGCTGTACCTGTTTCTTGGTTGTTGTTGTTATTGTTGTTGTTGCTTCCATTATTGTTGCCAGTGTTGCTTTGATCGCCATTGCTTTGTTGGCTGTTGTTTTCGGCTTGCTGGTTATTATTGTTATTACTATTATTGTTTTCGGCTTGCTGGTTATTATTGTTGTTATTATTATTGTTGTCGGCTTGCTGGTTGTTGTTGTTGTTGCTGTTTTGCTGGTTATTATTGTTGTTTTGTTGGTTATTATTATTATTCTGTTGCTGTTGTTGCTGATTGTTATCAGTTTGCTGTTGGTTGTTATTATTGTTGGTTGCATGTTGATTGTTGCTGTTTTGTTGTTGCTGGTTTCCATTTTGCGGATTACCATTATTTTGATTATTATTATTCTGTTCTTGCTGTCCCTGCTGTTGCTGAGTGTCGTTGCCAGTATTACTAACATTAGCATTGTTACCACCTTCTTGGTTTGTTGTTGCCGGTGGAGTACTTGTTTGTTGCTGCTGTGTCTGTTCACTGGAAGTGTTTAAACCATTATTGTTAGAGTTGTTATTAGTAGGTTGAGCGGGTTGAGAATTATCAGTAGGTGCAGGTGGTGTAGTTGCTGTTGATGGGGTTGGTGTTGGAACATCGGCTGGTTTTGGGTCTTGTAATGCTCCATTTCCTCCATCGCTACCATTTGAAACTGCACTAGGGACAGTCGGTTTACCGGAGTCATCAGTGTTTTGAGTTCCACTATTATTATCTCCAACAGGCTTACCATCTACAATTCGTGGTAATTGGTTTTCATTGTTGGTATCATCAGGACCAGCTGGGTTGGTACTTGGAGCTGGTACTACTGGAACACCTGGTGGCTGTAACATGTAAAAAATATAAAATTATATAGAAAATATTATTAGACTATACTTCTTTTTTCTTTCTTGATAAGAAAATTCTTATGATAATAATCAGATAGTCCATCAATAATATTCTTTACCTTGTCAACATTTTGTGAAGCTTGAGTATCTGTTATGTTTTGATCAAAGTTATTAGCTTGAGCTTTTTCAAGAGCTTTAACTTGTTTCTTAGCATCAGTAGAGTTTCGGTTCATTTCATCACCAGAAGTTTCATTGCGGAAATCATCTTTACTGTTGGCATTCAAAGCTATCTTGTTCAATTGTTTCATGTAATCAGTTTCATCTTGACTGACATCGTTCTAATAAATAGGAGGGAAGTTTGATAAAAACTTGTTGGTCGAAATTTTATATAGATTGTTTTGTTTTTAACAGATGCAAATTTCCGATAGGTAGAATTTTAGTTAAGGTTTGATTTACTAAGCATATAAAACAAGATAACATGAGAAAATTGCGAAGAGGTGATACAATTTGCATATAACGCTTTATAAAGGATTTAATAGGGTGATTTTAGAATTGAAAGGAAGGCTTTACTATTAGTGTATGAACAAGAACACTTACAGATATTTCTTCTGATGGTTTCAAACCCTTTTCTTTCAAATGTTCTACGGTTTGTTCGTATAACATATCTTCTTTGCTTTCTTCTTCATCTGCATCTTCTTCAACATTTCCGTTAGCATCTGGGAAAACTCCGGGCTCAAGATGGCGGGAGTTAATTACTAAATAATGTGAGGTGGTGATAATTTTTTTAGATGTAAAAGTATAAATAAAAACAATGAAATTCTATATACCTTAGGGGTGGTAATTTTTGCGGGTATAAATTTTCGCGAGTTTCGCGAATTTTTAACGATTTCGCGAAAATAGATACTCGTGAACATTTACTAAATTTTCAATTTTTATAAAATAACAAGAAAATTGTGAGAAATACTGAAAATTTTCACTGTAAATGTGCTAAATGTAAGTTTAGCTACGTTAATACCTTTACCAATGCCTTAAACGCAGACCTCCCACAGAAAATTTAGCTGATAAAAGTATGAATATATGACCAAATTGTAATAAAATATATGATAATATATGACAAACGTCAAAGGAATATATGACTTTTGACCCAAATATATATCAAACACCACTTGATTGTGGTAGTAAATGTATATACCAAAGTTAATCGATCTATAAGGTTAGAAACTTACAAAACTATCTTTTTCATAAAGTTTGGTATGGTCATACGTGAATAATTCTTTTCAAATCTTTTGTATATACAGTAGGTGCGGTACGAATTAATCAAAAAATAATGAACCCCTATAGTATTTAAAAAAATGAATGAAGTAATAAATTTTGATAAGAGACACTACTCTCATATGAATTTGACCGTGCACAAAAAAGTTTGTTTCAACATATCTCTGCGTAGTAATTGTTTCTTTTCATGTTTACCGCTGATTTCTATTAAATTTTAAAGAGGTTCCTAACCTTGTAGATCGATTAACTTTGTATGTACCTTATAAATAATGTACATTATGCAATTCTATAACAGATTTAACATTTAGCCTTACAGCTTCCAAGGAAAAGGAAAGTCAAAGGAAAAACATTAGAAATATGTGCAGACAAGCTATACTGTACTTAGGTTTTTTCGAATTTTTTTGATAGAATTGGCATTATTTCCTAATGTTGCACACAGGACATTTTAGGCCAGGAAGAAAAAATTCAATATACTGATATCTTTAGATGCTCTACAGTACAATGATATTTCCTGACCTAAATATAAGTTAAACACGTCACACATAAGTAAGATGAGGCGAAGATGGATTTATCAAGTTACTAATTATGTTTTATCTCATATTTTGATTAAATTGTTTTGACCAAAATAATGAATCCATTCTGACTTTTATTTATCATTTATTTCAAATTTACTAGAAAAAATTAGACTATATATTCCTTGTTTCTTTAAAACCCCGGAAAATATGAGACAGAAGTGCCGTGAGACTATGGCACTTTTTTGTAAGAATGTAGTTTCGAACAGGCTAAGGCTAGAAAAAAAGAAACAACTCAGCTTTTTACGGTTTTTTTTAAGGTTTTGATCTGTTAATCGCAATAGGTGATATATAAAGCAGCTTTATTTTCTTCAATTTAATATTTTAAAATGCTAAAATTCACTATAGACTTAACAAAATTAATATCAATTGAGTGAGGCCGAAAGTTGCATCAACTGAAAATACTTGGGGTTTGAAAATGTTTTGCCACCATGGTTGAGAAAAATTTCAGCTTTAAAAAAGTCTAGTCTATATTAGCCTGACGATGAGAAAGTCATACTTCTCGAAATATTGCTAAAAATAAAAAAGAGTAACGAGTGTCTTCCATAAACTGACGTTTTTATTCATCAAATATATAACATATATGACAATAGATGACTTTTTTCAATTTTCATGAAAATATACGAAAAGTATGAAATATATGACCTGTGGGAGGCCTGTAAACGTCAATAAAAGTACAAACAAAGACAAAATTAAATTTCAGTGAACGCTCATTCGCGAAATTAAATACTCGCGAAATTTTCTAAAATTGCCATTTCGCGAAAATAAATACTCGCGAAATACGATCTTTTTCTGACTCGCGAAAATAAATCTCCGCGAAAATTTCTACCCCTAAGGTATTAGAAAAAATATGGATTTTTTATACGTTATTAGTTTGTGGTAAATATGATCTTAAATGTTATTACTGTTGATTTTCTTCAAATTAAAATAATTAGCATGAAAAATGTAAGTATTTTATAGAGAAAAGGAAAAATTCATACATTAAACTAGCAATCTAAATAACCTTGATAAGTAAATGAATGATCGAAACAGCTAAAATATCATACCTGGTACAGTGACATTAGGGTATAAGAAAATGAGAGGTGGAATTTCTGGATCATATGGCCATGCTCTTTCCACTAAGTCTTCACGTGGTGCTTCCGTTGGGACTAATAGATAAAACATTAAGAAAATCTGAATAAAAACGAAATGAACTTACACAGTAATTGCATTAAAGTAAAGTTTTGGTAAAAATACATGTATTAGCATATTTAACAAAAATTGTAGATTATAACGTATTTTCAACTCCTAATATTGTAACCATCATTTCTGAATACCAAACAGTTTATTCGGATTATAGCTAATTCGAAAGAATGCTCAATTTTTGTGCGGATATTTGAAAATAGAATAAAATATGTAGTCTAAAGAATATAGGACGTGAAACACAGTTTAAGGCCCAAATAATTTTTGAAAGTATGCCAATGTAAAGAAAACTGAAGAAAATACGATTTCATCTTTTAAAGTTCCTTATAATTTCGAATCAAACCTTAAGTAATACAAACCGTAGTTTTATATAAGCTAGAATAATAAAACAAGATATTACCTAGCTTCTTTTTGCACAAGAAATAAAATTTATTTGTACAATGAAAATTTTGCCAGTATCCCTCTCTATCCATGGCCACACAGTTTAAGTTTTCTTTTTGTACATCACTGTATGTGACACCTTGTTTCCAGTTCTTGTAAGTCCCTCCACTACCGTCATTGCATTTTGTGTTGGATGAATTTGATCCATCGTCCCAGAAATAAGCATTTTCACGATGTGCAAGCCCAATCCAGGTTGGTCTAAATACATTAACAAAGTTATTAGTCTTTTGTTAATTATTAGTTATTAGTCGTTCTTCATCAAACTTTTTTTTCTAGTAAGTATTTTTATCGACAGTTTTGATTTTATTGGAACTGGATTTTAGAATTATTCTATTAATTGCATTCACTTAATCAACCTGCTGCTGGTTTTGCTCACTTCAACAATTTACTTTTACTATATCATTTGCATGTATCTTCACCCACAAAGCGTTAAGTTACGCGCAAAGCATTAATTCACCCCAAAGCATTAATTTACCCGCAAAGCCTTAGTTTACCCACAAAGCATTAGTTTACCGGCAAAGCATTAATTTACCGGCAAGGGATTAACTTACCCGCAAAGCGTTAACTTACTCTCAAATAACTAACTTACCCGCAAAGCATTAATTCATCTGTAATAAATCTTTGTTCTTCAGTACTCAAGACAGAAGCTAATTTTCCACCTTCAATTTCACAACTTGATTTAGCAGTTTCCCATGCTTCGAATTTAGAAATTTGTCTAAAACACCACATACCGTCTTCATCTTCAAACTTACGCCATAACACTGGACATTCTGTAACAAAAAGTTTAAAACAGTGACATTTTCTTTCTTCGACTTCTCTTTAAGCGCCAAAATTAATCAAAATGCTTTTGTTTGTTTTTAGTTTTTCATGTAAGTCAGGTAATAGTCATCTCAATTAATTATTGATCATTGAGTCACTGAAGAAACTGACAAGAAAACCTTCTGACAAAAAGAATTATACATGTAAAAGCAAATGTAAAAATTACATGACGAAACCAAAAATTAAAAATTAGTCGTTTTGTTTCGTTTTTTTGTAAGATTTAACAAATATCGAATATCCCAGACATTTTAAACTGAAGAATTGATATAAAGTAAAAAAATATTTTCGAGGAAAGATAAAAATGTCACATACGTAATAGTTTGTATATTCGGTCAACTTCATAAGTAGGGTTATTGATAATCCATTTTTTGGTAAAGGGACCAAATTTTTTATTTGAAGCTTCTAAAACAATCTTTTTTGGTGATGCTGTTCTATGACCTCCATCTAAAACCATACGTAAAGCATGGATACGAACTGCTACTGGGAATTCAAAAGCAATCCAATCATCCTGGTTATCATGTTTACCCCAACCACTTGGATACCAGGCCGTATCAACTTTACCATCAAAAGCATAACTAGGGATAAATCCTGAAAAAATAAATTAAACCTTCTGTGATTAATACTTATAACATAGATATTTGCTTTATTTCAAAACTAAATATATGATTGAAATAAAAAGATACGGTCTGTATCAACGAAGGTAATTAAAACAATATATTTAAAGCAAAAGCAAAATTCAAATTGTCAATTGGAGCTTATAGTCAGAGGTTATTTTAAAAAAACATCTTTTTTTTCGTTGTGATCAGGACGTGAAAATGTATGATTTAAAGGTGTCTCGAGAACGTGAACAACTATTAATTAGTGCTGCTCACTTCCAAATGTAATTAACAATTATAGCAATAGTAATAAGCTTCTTTTTTGTTCAATCAACGTTCTCGTTCTCGTAGCTGACGTAGATGCGTAAGGTCTCTAATAATCTGGAATACCGCACGTAACATTAGTACGCAAGTAGTAACTTTAATATTCCTTTAAAGTAGATTCTATTTTTACACAATAGAACACTATTTTTTTAAAATGTTTTACAAGTTTTAAATTTTAATTAACTTTATATGGGCAAAAATACTATATAGCTAGTAGTAAAGTAGCTATATAATATTCTTGATATGAGCTAATAAACAATAAAATAACTATTTATCTAAACACGGGCAAGATAAATACAGCTTTTTACCTGAATACGAACTGCTTGCATAAGCTCTCTGTGGATCATCAACAAGGGTGTTATTGTCATCAGGGGTAGCATAAAACTCAAGTTGTTTCAACATCCATGTGGGTTCGAACTCTGACAGAGCACGTAATCTCCAGAATGTGTTGAAGCCTAGTATTGATAAAACGAAAGTAAGTATTGAGACGAAGTAATGTTACACTAATATCTACTCTATGTTGTTTTAATTCGCACCTTACTTGAATTCAGGCAATTTCCTTCTTCCAAGAATTAACAGGCATATCTCTGGAGTTAATGACTGTGGTTTATATTTAATTCTGAACTTTAATCAATGAAAGGTACAGTCCCGATTCTTTATTCTATTGTTTGTTTAACTGAAAGAAATGATTTTTTGGGTGACGGATTCAACTTTTCTTATAAAATCAAGTGCTCTTTCACTTATAGAATTTGTTTATTGTCAATTTGTTATATTAGTTTAAATATTAAAGTTAGAAAGAAGCACCTTTTTCTCATGTAAATAATATCAAAAGGTAAAAATGAATGGCATAGGGTTTACATACTAATCGAAGAAATCAAAGTCCAAGGAAACGTCCGGATACTTACCACTGCTTTCGCTATCACAATGTCTGCATGATTTTCTACAATATGAATAAGTGTATGTCTCATGCTCCTCAGGGAAACATGGGTTATTACATCTTTGACACACTCTAAATGCGTTAGGGTGGTCACGACATCCTCCGATTTCGTCTATAAATATAAAAAAGTAACAATTGTAGAGTAATGCAAAGAAAGGTAAGGTAAGGTGAGGTGTATGGACTTTGTCACGCAGATATACTCTTAAGTTCAATGAATGGAGGGTGTTTCGAAGGTCACGATGTTAGGTTTTGTAAATGCTATTTATTTGAAACCGTTAGAGTTTTAGTAGTAAACTGTGTACATTTGATTTTTAGTAGTAAATTGTGTACAAGATTTGAACGATAAGTCTTACATTTTCATGGTTTAGTAATCTATACAACAAATTACCGTAGCCTTAAATATAAATCTCAAGTAAAATGAAGAGAATTAGGTACTGTCAATCGCGACCATGTTCACTACTTAAATTGTTCACTACTTAAATTGTTCATTGCTTATATATAGTATGCCCATTGCTTCTATGTTAACTGTTCATTGCTTCTACGTTAATTGTTCATTGCTTATATGTTAATTGTTCATTGCTTATATAACAATGGAGATACAAATTACGAACGCTAAATCCTTTGCTAGAAATGGAGTCACTGAATCACGTCCATAATCATATGCTAAAACATATTTCTACGCATTTCTACGTACTGAAATAAACGAGCTGGGAAAACTTTCGTTGAATAACTTGTTTGCTAAAGTTTAGTAACATTTCATAGCATTAATAAAAAATACCACCATACTGTCATGCGCAGAGACTTCAGCTGACATTGCTTTTAATGGATATCTTGGTGGCATACCAGTCTCCAAAGTTTCTGAAATAAATAAAAGATTTAGCATAAGAGGAAAAGTCCATTAAAAACATTTTGCTAACTTATACCAAATTGCTTATACGGTTAAGGTAAAGCTGGAATCAAAAACCCTCTTTTCTCTAAAAGAGTTTCTCCAAAAAAGTTAAGTTAACATTCTTTCTAAGTTAACTTTATGGTAAAACTTTGTTACACAGCATTATTGTTTTTTAAAAAAATAAAGTTGTTACTTTCTAATATAAAACCCAAAGTAAAGGTGTTCTTTTGAAAATTAACTTTTTTTTGGAATGTAAGCAGATAATACAGAGAGCATTAGAAGAACTTGAGGCTTCCATATTGGTTGGTTAATAAGACACTGTTTATTTTGTCCGAACCTTCCTGATAAAAATGTTGTGTCTCAGAGTTTCGTTATATTGTATCTTTTATTAGAAAACACTTATAGTTTTGTTGGTTCATTCACTATTGTTTTATCGTCAAAACTTTACAAAACTAAACTCAAAATCGAAACATTAGAAAGCAGTATTTTAAAGTATTACCTTATAAATGTCCAATCATATTGAATGAATGTTTCTTACCATTTCTGGTGTTAAAGGGATGTTTTTGTTTATCCGTGGTTTCACCTCCCTCATCTGATTGTGGTACTACATCTGAAGTTGGTTCTTGTTTTGATTCTTTTTTACCCTGTTTATTACTGATTTCTGGAAGTTTCTTCGCTTTACCGACATTTAGGCTCAAGTCGCTTTTCTTGTCTACATTGATAAAAACAGAAATTAATAATTTTCAGAAAGTTATAGGTAAGTATAATGTCATAGCGTCATCAAAATTAAATTTCAGAGTAAATAGTATATTCTATACAAGAGGTTTTTAAACGCACAAATCCTCCACTTTTTTTAAAGAACGAAGAATAAAATTAGGTTATTTTATGAAAAATACTCCTGGTCCTGTCACATAACAATCACAGAACCTCGTTTTCACTTGTTTTATGATAAAATTGATTGGGCTGTTAAAGAAGAACTTATGTTTATTTTCAGTCGCCACTTTGTGTCATGGTTGAACTTACCTTTTTAAACGTTTGGTTGACAAGATCCGAAATTTAGATGTGGAGGAATTGTGTAATTAACCGTATGTAAAGAGATATACAGAAATGTGTGTGGAGGGGGATTTGAACCCAATGACTTTCCCGTTAGTTATCGGGACCCTCCAACAAACCGAATTACCTTTGAGACGCTACTTAGGTATGTTAGAGCTATATTTACTTTGCATATAGAATAATAATAAAAAGCTCAAAATGGTGGATTCCTACGAAACGAAATATATGCAACAAGAAGTACTCACCACTACGACATTGTACGAAGATAAAACATAGGGCGAGGAGTAGCAGAAGACTCCGCAACATGGTAGACGGTGTAGACTAAAAGAATATAATATTTTTGTAATAGGCAAATCATTCAGATCTACCTTGTAAATAACTACTACATTTTTAAAAAGATTACTATATCTATCTAAATTCGAGCTTAGGTCCGTGTAGCAACTGCGAGTAGACAAGGTAATATTGGAACTAGACCACCTTTGCCACTAGTATATTATGATAGACCATGGTTTGAATGGTCAGGAAAGTTTTGGTAAATCGTGTGATGCGGGTTATTTTGTTCTCCAGTTGTGCTTCAGGTGGTGCCTAGCTCCAATATTACTTGGTCTAGAGTGTTTTATTTTCATGTATTGTTTTGTAGGAGCAAACCTTTTATTATTAATGAAATTGAAGTTTCTGATGAGAAAGAGTTTTATGAGAACCTTAATAGCTGTTATGCTGTAGGCAGGGGGAAATTTTTAAAAACATTACCGAGCGGAGAGGCAAGTAAAAGAATGCGCGATGCAAAAACTATTTTGCTTATTAAGAAATACTTGCATCTCTCGTTTATCCTTTTCTACTAAAGCGTACTATTTATATTTAAGATTAGAATTTAATATCATTTCATTATATTAAATGACTGGGAATTACAATAATAGCTGGACTTTTTATACTAGATATCTTGCCTTTTTTCGGCAAATTCAACTAAGCGGATGCAGATATAACTATTTAGCTTATTAAGAAATACTTGTATTTCGATTAGTGAAAATATCAAACTGTAATAATGATGCAATTAAATGTTATATGCGAAAGCAGCCAACTAAGATATAGCTGTTCTAAGCCCTTTCTGTCCTCGGAAAAAGAGCTGTTCTCAGAACTATTATACATAGCGTTCCTTTGAAATGCTATCTGTTCTAGAAAAGTCAAGTTAAGCTTCCTCGGAAAACGTGTGTGTTCTAAGCCATTTCATATCACCACCTTAAAATCCTGGAAATAAAAGTTGGAAAAGTGAGCCTCCTCGAAAAACGTAGCTGTTCTAAGGGTATAGAAATATACTCCTGGCAAAACGTAGCTGTTCTAAGGGT
>JAYJMI010474393.1:0-15741 GCA_036873855.1 Sarsia tubulosa
TGCGTGATATCTTATGCTACAGAGTTCCAAATTACTTGAAATTTTGTACAATGATAGAGATTAGTAAAGCATAGTATGAGGTCAAAATGTTAGTTTTTCGACACATATGCTGCTATAAAGATGTAATTTTTGCGTTTTCGTCAATGAAAGAGCTGATGATTCGCTAACATTTGCATTATTTAAAATACTGCACATTTGCCGCATGACAGTGCCATTTGATTAAAAAATATCAGTTTCAGTTACCGGGGGTCCACTGGTAAAATAAAATAAAAAAAAAAGACTTGTTTTCCTTGATTTTCCATTACTTTCTCCTTGAGAACAAAAAGTTTTTTGGTTTTTAGTTACCTTCCCTTTCAAGCTGGGGTCAGTTAGAAGCAGTTGGGTCGAAAATTACTAATTTTTGTTATCAAAATTTGATACTTAGTCATTGTTTTCATGTCCAGCTTCATAAGAGGCGTCTAACAAAATATAAAACAACTCAACTCAACTCAACAACTCTTATTTTTTGACCAAGCTATGATCAAAATCCCAAAAAGCTGCTGTTCTGGTCCATTGTGTGAAAATAGGGTCAAAATAATGTGAAATTGTATCTTCAGCTCATTCATTAGGTTTACAGTTTGATTACAAAATATTTATTTTGTATTTTTTAACTAGGTCAGTGTGAAGTTCATAAAGAATGGAGCTGGGTTGAAAGGTGCTGCTATATTCTCTAACACCATAACACCCTGTATTTGGGACGAAGAGCCACCCTACTATAGCTTTAAAAAAGCTTTACGATGGGGGAGTATGTTTTATTACGAAAATAACTACTTGATTAATCGACACACGTATAAAGGTGGTAGTGGAGGACAAAATAATATTGATATAGCAACTGATACTACACATTATGATATGGGCTTTTCACAAGGACAAGTAAGTTTAAAAAACTTTCAGAATATTTGCTAATGTGGACAGCAGTTGGCTTTGGAAATTTCGATTTCCATTTCAAGTTTGTTTGCTAATATAAAAGATGTCAGGTAAGGCAGCTATTTTGTCTAATAATAATTAGACTTGTAACACTAAAGCTTGAATATACTTGGACACTGTTTGCGAATTCAACACAATTTCAAATATTTTCTCAAACTCTAAAGGAAATTATTGTTTTCAGTGAAATTCTCAGAAAGGTATATTCTCTAGGTATATTAATCTTTAGAACTGTAGAATTAAAACGTTGGACAAGTAAAATGAATTTCATTAGCTTAATCAAATTTATTCACTTTAAAGAAAAAGTATCAAAAAGTAAAAGTTATCTTTTAGGTTGTAAAAGCTTCCCCTGGTGAATATGTTAACTTCTATCTCGCAGGCTATGATGAATTATCGAATCCTGTGTACAGTGTTCCACTAGCTTCTAGTGAATTAATTAGCAACCGTTCAAACGATTCAATCCAACTCGCAAAGCAATATTTTATCGTTAAACCTAACAACAAAGCGAATCAAAGTATTTCATTCAAGATACCTGATTTGTCTTATGAAAAGTTAAACCAGGGGGAAAGTATCGTAGAAAAGATTCATTTTATTGATAGCTATTCATCATTCTTATCAAATGCTAGTTTCATTATTCAAGCCGTCAAGTGTAAACCGGGTTTTATTTATAAAGATGGTACCTGTGTGTGTAATGAAAACATTCGAGGTGTTGTTAGGTAGGTTTCACTATTCGACCACTTTGGTGTGTTTTTTATACTGCAAGTATTTCAGGATTTTCGATTGCACTTGGTGCACAAATCTTTCTTATCGATACAAATGAAAAAATTATATTTTAATGTGATGAGAATTAGAAATATTAATCCCTCAGAATTTTCTTTGTTTTAACATTTCATCTGCAATAAAAAAAACTACCATCGCATCTAAAAATCGTTTTCTTCAAATATCCAGAAATTTCTTAGCTCTTATGAAAAGCTAGTATTGATACAAATCTTTTTAATTGTATTTCTGATGTGTGTTTAGATGCGACAACGAGCTGGTTTACTTACAAAAAGATTATTGGGCGTATGTATCAGACATGGGTGTTTTATCCACATTGAAATGCCCGCCCAGATACTGCCAGTGTAACTTCAATAAAACAAAAGAAGGCTGTGCTTTTAACTATTTAAACAAGGACTTACAATGCGCCCAGCATCGTATTGGTGCCCTATGTGGGCAGTGTGAGTTTGGAACGGGCTTAAACTTGATGACGTATAAATGTGTAAAGTGCACTGGTTTTTATTGGTCGTTTGTCGTATTAGCAATCGTCGTGGTAGCAGTTATTGTTGTAGCGGTACTTGTTCTAATACTTAACCCCCGGTTTTCATCTCATGTCAGAGGTATACTTTTCTTTGTGCAAATGTTACCATATGTTTGTACTACAGAAAGTCACGTGAAACAAATTGTACTAACCATAACCGCGTGGTTTGATCTCGGTGGTATGACAAGTTTACCAGTCAACGAATGTTTTTATGAGAACTTTAACAGTCTTGATGCTATAACGTTAGGTTACGTGTACCCAGTGTTGATATTTGTTGTCTTGTTGATCATCTACATATTACATAACCACCACCTGATTACCTTCAGAAGAGATTCGCCATTTCAATCCTTCTGGATACTGATTGTAGTCATGTACAAGTTTGCTGTGGAGACATCTTTGTTGTTGTTATTTTGTACACCAATGGATGGTAAGTAGCCTGGGAATGAATTAATAAGTTTCCTCAAAAGTAAGATTTCGCGATTTTAATCTCGAAGTAATTCATTCAAGTCGCTATTATATTGTCCTAACATTTACCGAAATTCACACATGAACTTTTCGAATTATTCAACATTTATCAAATTTAGCACACTGTGTTTTGTCATCAAAAATGCTTTTTCCCGTTGTCAATTTTTGAATTCGTGACTTTAAATTTAAGATATCTTACGAACGAAAAGAGCTTTTCCCATCAACGAAAATGGAACTTGTCTGGTTACCTCGGACCCTCTTTAACCCTATGAACATAACCCTATAACCCCACGTAACCTTTAACCATATATACCTTAACCATATAACCCTCTTCAACACTATTGATCAGTTTCCGGTCTTCGATAGATGATTTTAAGGCAAAGATTTTATTTTAGAAAAATATGTATTTTATTTCGATGGTTCGGTGCAATGTTTCACAGGGCGTCATCTTATAATGACAGCTATTGCGGTAGTTGTGCTTCTGTTGGCTGTTATACCGCCAATCTACGTCATACTTATTGTGAAAGGATACATGAAAGCTGGACCAGCAATAACAGATGGACTGGCCCAAGGCTTAAAGTAAGTATTTTTTTATATTATTTTACAAAAGATGTTAATTACTCTCACAACTATAATTGGCAATTTAATGGTATAATTATACAAATTCATAGTTATTGTAATGCAATTTTTAATTATTGCACCCACCCCCCAACTATTAACACCCCCCCCCCCATATTAACCTTTTTTTGTTAAAAGACCCCATTTCAATTTATTAAGGCCCCCCCCTCAAGAATATTTATTGAATTTCCAGCCCCCCTCCTTACTATATCCCCCCCCTACAATTCGAGTTGTGAGAGTATATTGTTTATTCAATGCATAACCAGGTTTTACTTACAAAGGGATTATTAAAATATATGTGCTTAAAGCAAAATGATAAACTTACTTACTACGGTGCTAATAGTTTTCTAAGTAGTTTTCGATAGTGGCTGTATCTTTTACTGGACTCCCAGCTTCGCCGACGGAGTCCTATAAATTCAGTCCTAAGTAAGTACGTACCGTACGTTTGTTCGTTCGTTACTTATTACTTTTTCTCAAAATTGGCTCATTAAGTTTTTCTGATTTTTTGCATGAAAGTAAGCATCCATAAATACTAAAAACTGACGGAGCCAGATTTTTGACAAAAGTTTTTCATTTTTTAGACAAAGTAAGGGACAAATGAAGGCTTGCAAGTGGCATTATTCCGAAAATTCTTGTTTACGCGTAACTAGCGTCAAAAGATCAAAATTTGTTACGTAACCCAGCTATCTCAGTAACCGTTCAACAGTTTTCTCTGATTTTTTGCAACAAGTTAAAGAGACATAAATGTAGAAAATTAACGGAGCCAGATTTTTTAGAAAAATTCTCGTTTCCATAGAGGCAAAAAATCAAACTTGGGCCAAAATTGATCTTTTTTCAATATATTTCAGTTTCCGTTCACCAGATATTTTGATTTTTTTGTACAGAGTTAAAGATAAGTATAATGTATAATCTGACATAGATGTCATAATTCTGAAAATTCTTGTCTGCATGTATGTAACTATGGTCAAAAGGTCAAAATTTATTACGTAACCCATCTATCTCAGGAACCGTTCATCAGCATTCTCTGATTTTTTACAACAAGTTAAAAGGTTATGAATGTAGAAAAGTGACGTAGAGGGATTTTTTAGGAAAATGTTGTTTCCGTGGTAACAATGTCAAAGGGTCAAATTGGGTAAATCTTAAGATATTGTCATTGTTTTTTCTTATTTTTCACAAAAAAATATATACCGGGAGTCCACTGGTAATTCATCTCTTGTTACTTTTAATACAAAATGGTCGAATGTAAAGCGCTTCAGTAAAATAAAGGTGTCAACCATATGATCCTTAGTGACGTCATATTAATTTATAATGATATTCAGGGTCAAATTTTGTTGAAAAAGGTGTCTTGATGCTGTTAAATTTTCTTATAAATTGATCTAAAATTCGGACCTTTTTTTGGACTGATAAGTGTTTAGTAGTGGAGTGACTCAGCTCAGTAACGAAAGGTTCTAATACGCTGATTTTAATACGCGGAAGATGATTATAATACGCGGAAGATGATTAGAATACGCGGAAGATGATTAGAATACGCGGAAGATGATTAGAATACGCGGAAGATGATTAGAATACGCGGAAGATGATTAACATACGCGGAAGATGATATTTTCAATTCTTTGTTTTAGAGGAAATGTTCGGTGGTGGTGGTCATTTGATTTTATCAGAAGAATAGCATTCATTTCTATTTATGTGTTTTTACCAGATTGGAATATAAAAAAGGTATTATCACAAACCTAATATTTAGTCAGCAGTTCTTTAACTGTAAGATAGGCAAATTATATCCCACACATAGTAACCGAATTTGTATGTAATTATTAAAGCAACACAGTCAGCCTATGTACAGCAGTAAAACTAATGAATGAACATGAGGAGTTTCACGAGGCATAAAATTATTTAGCTCGCTGAGTTGAGCATACTTTTCTTTCAAACGTTTGTTTACATTTTCCCGCTGTACATAGGCCGACTGTGACGCTTTAAAAATACTTCCTAAGATACTGCCTTTACTCTATCTCACGGCTGTTCAGTTCGTCCGTTCGTCCATTGATTTCTCAGAATTGCTTAATTAGTTTTTTCTAATTTTTTGCATGATGTTAGACATCCATAAATGGTAAAAAGTGACGGAGCCCCGATTGTTATTGAAAATTCGGGGTTTTTCGCACAAAATCGGGGTAAATGGGGCAATTTTGGGCCCCAAATAGACATTTTCTCATGTATCTCAAGTTCTGTTTATTAGATTTTTCTAGTTTTTTGCATGAAGTTAGAACATATTAAGAGGTAACAAATTCCCCTATTCCTATATTTCTGAAAATTCTTGTTATCCCAAATTTGGGGTAAATGGGTCAATATTGTGCCCAAAATAGACATTTTGTCCTTTTTTTCAAGATCCATTCCTTCGATTTTTTGATTTTTTTGCATGAAGTTAGAGCATAATAAGAGGTATAAAATGACACTATTCCCATATTTCTCAAATGTCTTTTTCCCCAAAAATTGGGGTAAATGGGTCAATTTGGTGCCCAAAATACACCTTTTGCCCTATATCTCAAGATCTGTTCATTAGATTTTTCTAGTTTTTTACATGAAGCTAGAACATAATAAGAGGTAAAAAATTACACCTTTCCTATATTTCTGAAAATTCTTGTTTTGGGCAAGCATGGGAAATAAGAGGTAAAAATCCACACTATTCTTATATTTCTAAATATTTTTAATTGGGGCAAGCAAGGCATATAATTTTGCACTGTATCTTTTCTCATACTGTTTTTTTAGGTTTGTTTAGTTAATTTCAAAATTATTACCGGGAGTCCAGCAGTCGATCTTTCTTGTTTATATTATGTTATATATTTAGACTGCGCTCCTGATCAGTTGTGTATTGGTACTCACCATGCATTCACAATACAAGCCGTATATTAACGAACAGGCTAACAAAGGAGAAACGTTTCTACTGCTGACTTTAACATGTCTAACGGCTATCGAAGAAGGTAGCGACACAAGCTTATTTGAACACTACCTTCAAGTAGCTTTACTTCTTCTATCAACGATTTACTGTCTACTCGTTGCTTTATATTTGTCTTTCATGTTCGTTTTAAAACTATGTCGGTCACGTGACAATGCTCGCAAAGACACTCAATCAAATCAATCCATTGATTTTGAAGATTCGGAAAATTATGACGTAATCGATGATGAAATCCATACAACGTCGCCGCTTTATAATAAAATCATGAATCGAAAGAGAGATGTTTTAAACCATCGTCGTGCTTTACCATCGCCTACAGTTACAAGAACATTGTTAGCAGATGATTTTGATTAAAGACGTATAATATAATGCTTTCAGTTTCGTTTTATTGGTATAAATAACCGACGGTAGTTTTACAGTGATAAAAATTCGTTTAAAAATAAATTCGTTACCTAAATACTAAAACTTAAACTTCCAAATTTGGAATATTTGTGAATTTGAGTAATGGATCTATTTAAAGTTTAGTCTTTGCTAACTTATTTTTCATCTTTGGCTTGGCGTTACAACGCGAATTCTAAACACATTATTTGCTTAAATTTGACTGAAGAAAAACAACCTCTTTGAGGAGGGATCTATTAAAGCGTTTAAGTTAATTTCGCAAGTATTATGAATTAACTACTAGTTTTCACCTACTTTAAAGAAGGGCTTTTCAAAAATTGAACTAAACTAAGTTGTTGTTTTTTATTATTAACCTCCAACATTTTTGAAATACTCAGACCGTCTCATTTAGGAATATATGAGTGTTAGTGGGAAATTTTCGGTCACTCGCCTCAAAATAGCCGGCGAGTTTTTTTTGTGGACCCTCTTCACCTAAAAAAAAAATCTTGAAAATCGGCATAATTTTTCCAAATAATTTTGAAATCTGATGACGTCATCCTGTGCTTCAATCTGATGGGTTAATAACAAGATTGCAATAACTTTCAAACCAAATAACATCATAAAACCAAACTTGGTATATAAGCAAACAATAACATCCTCTAAATTTAGGATATGATGACGTCATTATTTAGCTGCAATCTGGTTGGTCAGTACTAAAATTACAATATCTTTCAAACCAAATAGCATCATAAAACCAAATTTTGTGTACATAAGTACACATTAATACCCTTTAAATATCGCAAATTTTTCTTATTATATTGACAGTTTGTTTATTTAGGCTGTGACGACATCATAATTTAGCTGCAGTCTGATTGGTTAATGCTGAGATTGCAATAACTTTGGAAGCAAATATTATAGTGAAATCAACTTTTGATGAAAGTAAATATTAATACCCTCTAAATTACAAACCAGTATCTAGGCTGTAATGACGTCATACTTTATTAAAATCTGATTGGTTAATGCAAAAGTAAACTCTGAAATTAAACATCAAGTAGTTTGACAGAAGGCGAAGGTATAAAGCACTTGTGTTTCTTGTTCATTTTTATTTTGTTTTTCGTCTAAATCTTTTTTTATTTTTATTCATTTTTTCAAAATAAGGAACAACAATAGAAATAAGGCTTTTAACTTGTTTGTGTTATCCCTGCGACCAGTATATTATAATTGTATATTCTATAAAACTATATCAAATATTATATTCTAATATATATATTTTAAGGAATTTTAATCTCTTTTATCTTAGGTTTTGTTTTCTATTGTTTGTCTTTTTTTATTTTGTTAAACTAAATTATTTTAAAATTTTTAACTTGATTTTTTTTTTGTCTTGGTGAACAAGTTAAAAACTCACTGGTGTTGAATACGGAACATGATCCCAGGGCCCCTTTCCTATTAATTCAGAAGTCATAGATTTGAATGATTTAATATATCACAAACCAAAATTTTTACCAATAAAAAAGAGTTTAACCAACAAGCATTTGAGAGCATACCTAAAGGTAGAAACATTTACGTCCAATATAAAAATACATTTCAATATCAAATTGTATCCTCTATTTCAAAATATGCCGTTAAATCAAAATACAAAATGTATATGTAGTATTGTAACATTTATGATTATCTATCCTATAATATAGCAATAAAATTCATTTTGAGGGCGTTATTGTTATTTGAGACCCGAGGATTTTGATGCGTAGTAGAAAGAGCATAAATTACACCAAAGAGCGTGAAATCAAAACCTTATGGAGTCAAGTAACAATAATAAGCGACGGAAAAATGAATGTTATTAGTACTACTACTAATATATCACAAAACTTGATACGAACAGAAATGGTGTTGATATCAAAACATTGATATTTGAAAGGGAAATATTCGCTTTCGAGAAAGCATTTTAGTACTAAATATGGAAATAGGAATGAAACCTTTTTTTGTTAAAACTTTAATAAAATCTATTTTTCTTTATTCCCGTCGAAGAACCTTTCGAAGGTTTAGAAAGATTTTTTTTTTAAATTGCAACTTTATATTTTATTCAAGCCGCTGAGCTATAGATGATAGGTAAACGACGGACGGAAAACGATGGACGGTAAATGACGGGCGGTAAATGATACTTTGGCCCGCTGATTCACATTAATGCTCGCCATATAATATATATAAGAAGTAACATCTCAACAAAATTAACTAAAATATGGTTTATAAGTAATTATATATCGAGGATAGCATTGATCCCGTTCAAATATAATATACATGGTTGGATTTGATACGTTATCGACACAACTGTCGTATAGTTCTAAACTACCAGCTTGAACAGGTGGCGGTCTGCTGTAAGAAGATCTTCCCTGTATTGAGGAAAAGTTAAAATTTAATATGTGTTTTGCAAAGATTAGAGTTCATTCTCATAGATATTTCATATATGTCAAAAAACCTTAAAAAACTGTCCGTCATAGAAATTAATATGCTGGTTTGTAACCTGCACAATATCATTTAATATACATCAGAAAAGTAATAAAAAATGTTTACCTCTGTAAAACGACCAGTAAGTACTTGTGCTACAAACATGTAGTAGTATCCATTACTATCTGGTGAACAGTATCGATGACTATATTCTGCATTCTCTGAAAAGTAACTGCCTTTACCATACACAGTTGCATTCTTGCCAGACAGACGAAAATCAAAATTTTGTACGCAAATGGTTTGAACTGTGTCATTAGCAGTACCATGGTATAATAACTTCTCGCCAGCTTCATTCAATTTGGACATTGCTTTCTTTTTCCTGTTAAATAAAGGGATAATATGCAATATTCGCGTAGTTTCGCAAAAAAATATTTATTGAGTTTCAATGGCATAGATGTTAACTAAAAACAAAATTAAAGTTTGAATGGCTTGTATTTTCGTTACGACAAGTTATTTAATGAAAGAACTAAATAGATATTGTTCAATTTCTATGTTATGTTAAGCACTTTAACCCTATTAGCCATGAGTTTTTTTGGTCTTCGTATCTATGGGGGCGGGACACATAGGACCTCCCCCCCCGTTCCCCCACCCTCGAGATCTCAGCTAATATACAAGTTACAAACATTTCCTTTGGCATACTTCTTCTTAATTTCAGTAGTTTAAATTTAATCACTCAATTCAAAATAATTTAGTTCAATACGATAAAAAAGGGACCATAATAATAACTGTTGATGTTTCTACACAATTTGATATGATAGAATTGCCGATAGCCATTGTTCCTTGATTAGAAAATTGATATTCAAGTCAAGGCATCGTAAGGGGAAAAAAAGTAGTTTAGTAAACTACACATCGAAATTTTGAAATATTCAACTTGAACTCTAAAGTTAGTGCTCCGAGTAAGAAGCTTTTACTAAGAAAATGATTTATTTTGAGGCAGTGCTTTTTTAATTTATATTATCTGCATTTACAAAATAATCTACAGCAAGTGTTTATAAAAGATCTGAAATCTTGAAGAACTTGATACAGATCATAGACTCACGAAACTTCCTGAAATTTCTTGAAAGATATACGGGACGGCACGAGAGTTTTCAGTCTATTTCTGGTGAGTCTATGTACAGTACATTAATACACATTATAGATACATAATATACATTAATACACAAGTGGACTTCAAAATATGATTTAGCGTTTAAAGTCTCTTTTTACCTTTCATATCGTTCATAAAACTCTGCATTGCAAACTACTTGTATCTTTATAACTTGAAATGTTGTCATACTTTGTGTAAACTTTGTGCTTAGTTCCGAAAACTTGCTAGCAGACACGTCAATTAAATCACCTGGTTTGCATGATTTCGGCCAAGTTGATGGTTGATTGACCAAGTTGAAGTTGATTTCTTTGTGACTAAGGTGTGAAATGTTTTTACCGGCTGAGTAAAGAATATAGCAATGACGTTTATGTTTTTTATGGCCTCCATCAGAAATTTCATATTAAGAAATTTTTATTAAGAAAAAACTCTTTTTAAGTCTACTAGGAGAAGACGCCATTTGTGGCATCCCAAACATTTTTTCATGAAAAACAATACGATTATTTACAAAGGGGTGCGGCTCATTAAAAGAGACATGTTGAGAAGACTTGTAATCAATATCCTATATGAACTGTTCAAGAACAAAAAACAAAAAAAATTGTTTTTTACCTTCCTAACTCAGACTCAATGGTCTGAACTTTTAAACTTAAAGGTTGAAATAAAGGTCTGCGCTTTACGTTTCTTTCTGTTAAATACTTCTGGTCGTGACTTTTTTGAATCATTGTATCGAAGGTCAGCGTGTAGCTAAAGTGATCAGTAGTAAAGGTATGACATGCTGCCCCATTCATATACGGTTTCTCTATTTCCTCACTCGTTGTCTAAATAAAGTAAATGCTGTGAAGGAAGGATTATTTGATGGCAGATTACATTGAACATGTGAATAAGAAATAAGAATAAAAACTACGGAATTATTGGATATTCCAGATAATACTTAAAAAGTCTACTGTTAAAAAGCGCTTTCTCGAAAGTAGTTCATGAAATATACAGTGTGGGTCAAATAAAACCGACCCCCCATCGAAAAAGTGATATAAAATATTCCTTATTTGTTTTTTTTCATCAAATTTTGCTCAAAAGTCCAATCTAATTGAAAAACAGGTTGAAATTCATTAGCCTACTGCAATTACGTTTTGTGAAAACTCAGATATAGGGAGTGAGTTTGGAAAACTTAAGTTTCCTATATTTTTTAACAGTTTCTAAATCCAATAAAATTAATATTTTAAAATTTACTTAATAAGTTAAACATGGAGCTTATAGCCATGAAAATTAGAGTTCAAAACTCATTTTAGTTGAAAAAGATACCATGATGACACATGTATCATAAAGAACAATAGACAAATCAGTTATTCTCCCTTTTACAAGGTATTGGTGTTATGGTAGCTAACATTGCAAATAGGGTCGCAGCCCCCCAACGATATCTTCTGTCGAAGACTCCCCCTGCAGAGCAATATTTCGAATCTACTTGGTAAATCATTATATATTTACTAAAACCTCGTTCATTATAACCCTCTTTATTAAGCATACATCAATTTTTTATACATCTAACCGCGATTGGTATATGGTTAATTTTATTTGGCTTGGTGAGAGCTTCCGCCAAGCTGTTCTTTTTCGCGCGAGATACACAAAGCTACTCCAATGCACTCAAAATAGACAAAGAGTTATTATAACTCTTTGAAATAGAGTAATCTAGCGGATGTTTTTTACAATAATGTCTGATAAATTTCAGATAAAAATTATAGAGCTGCCTTTGCCGTATGACCTCTAGCTCTCCCTGATGTATGGTGTAGAAAATGCTACAAAGAAGATCTACCATTTTGATATTGACCGCCTAATCTTTCTTAAATGCTGTTTCTTCGCGTATACTGTCATATCATCTTAGCGAGATAATAAAAAAAATATTTTCAGATTTCTTCTAATATTTTAACAGTGATTGAGAATAATATATATTATATTACTATGCCTCTGAATATCGTCTTGTTAAGACATGAAACACTGTGTTAGGTTAAATTAATAATATAAATATACAAAATATTTATATATACCGAACATAAAGAACTAGAATATTCTTCAAATTCATTGTTGTTTTTTCTCCCAAAACCATTTCCATTCTGTTGATCCTAAAATACCATCTTTGTTTACTAAAACACTTGATTTGGTTGATAGGCGACGATAAGTATGACTGCCATCAGTGTCAGTAAATATTCCTTCTTCTGATAGAGAATCAAAATCGAAAGTTGAAACTAAACCAATACCATTTATCCTATAATTAAATAATTTAAGCTTTAATAATCACGAGTACTTACGTAAGGGTACAATCTCCAAGTGAGATCATTTTTGTGAAACAATAGATTTTAATAATAACATATTTAGCAACAACCAGTATATTATGATATAAATAAGACGGATAATTTGTTAATATATAATTTTTTTTGTTTAGCGAATTCAACATATAATATTTTGAACATATAATATTTGCAACATACATATAAAACTAATATTTTGAAAACTAAACATAGAACGATTCTCTAATTTTCAAAGAATACACAGGAAGTGGTAATCTTTCTTTTAAAAAAAGCGCGGTGCTCTTTTTACCCCCTTTTTAATTTGGCAAATCGAAAGATCTATCAATATAATGAATTTCATACATATCCTATGTGTTGTTCCAAAATGCGTAGTGTTGCCAACACATATTGCTTATGAAGACAATTTTTAAAGTGCTGCTAGACTTATTCTGATTCGTTAGGTTTTGTCGAAAAAAAATCGTTTGGGTCCGTTTAGATATTTTAAATATATTTATTCATCTTTTTCAACAATTCATACTGCTGAAAGAAAAAATAATTTATTTAGCGTTATATATTAATTTTAAAAAATTTCTTGAAGTATCCCTATAAACAAATTAAAAAGCAGACATTTTTATACCAATGTTCTCTCAGCATTTTGTTTAAGAAGTTGTTTTAAGTAAAAAAATTATTGCTTGTTGAAATGGAGAAGGTTTTCGACAATAAATCTGACATATAAACGTATAACACATTTGGACAAAAATTATCCACTAAAACTGTAAAGCATTCTTACACATCAACTTTACATTTTGAAGGAATGCAAAACTGTTTTTCAATGTTTTTCAAACTTCATTCAAAGCATCTGGCATACTTTTCCATACTTCTCCGCTGCTCTCTTTATATTGCCAAATATACGGCCAGTTGACATGATGCAGCGGACAAAGCATAAAATACTTTTTTAGACAAATACCATTGAGGTCTAATAAACATATTCCTTCATCCTTTGACGAATTGAATCCAGGTACTCCAGGTGCTAAAGATTTAAGCGATTTTAAAATTTAACTGCCTAAACACTGTAGGGAGACTATAACGTATACGTGTTTATATATAAATCAAAGTTTATAGACTTTATATGGTTTGGAAACTGATATAAACTTCCAAGAAAGTTGTTAAATATTTACAAAATGTTGAACATTTTGGTGCTGGTTCCAAATAAAGGGGGCATACACTTTATTTAAAGCTTCAAAGTTAAAACTTAGACTTACCCTCCTCGGCTTCCGTAAATTAAGAAAAATAGGCAGTAGTTAATTTTATTACCCATTCTATTACCCATTATTTTCTTTGTTCAGTATTTAGCTGGTCAATAGCGGGATATTTAGCTGGTCAATAGTTACATGATTTATGCTAAACGTATAATGTGTAAAAATCAAAAATCACTTGCTTTTGATAATATTTTTAACTACCTTCGCAGTAGTAGTACTATAAAAGATGAAGTGCATTATGGCATACTTTATGGCATGTCTTCACAAAACATGTTTCCCAGCATACAATGACCATGAAACATGGCGTATATGCTTGATAGACAAAGAATTTAATTTCGAAAGGGATTCCTTTCAAAAACAAACATCTAACATTGTTTAAAAAACTATATTGTTGTTAAAATATAACGGTATAGTCAAACATAACCATTCTGTCCCGCATCCTGCCTGTACAAGTTTAGCTTTACAGGACAAAAATATGACACCGAAAATCGATATTTCCGGTTTAAACAAAATGAGAAAAATTGGTAGAGAAATATTAAAAATCGGAAGAGAAATTTTAAAAAGTCGGTAGGGAAATTTAGTAAACCGCTAGAGAAATTTAGTAAACTGGTAGAAAAATTTAGTAAACCGCTAGAGGAATTTAGTAAACCGGTAGAGAAATTTAGTAAACTGGTAGAGAAATCTAGTAAACCGCTAGAGAAATTTAGTTAACCGGTAGAGAAATTTAGTAAACCGCTAGAGAAATTTAGAATTCATGATTATCTCCCTAACATAAATATATATTTTAAAGCGTAGTGACAGATTTGTTATTATTTGAGGATCAGTGTTGCATATTTATTCTGACGAAACTTTGTTATATTACTGTTTTATCGATTCACTATAGCTTTAAAAAAGAATTCAGATTTGTAAGAACAGAATTTACATTATTTATTTACATTTTCTAAATATCATAATTAAAATATTTCTTTCATATCAACGCACACAAACTCATTAGCAATATTTGAGATGACACAACTAATCCAGTTATTAAATCTTTGCAAGAATTATAAACCTTGATCTGTGTAACTTTATATCGACTACACTCTTTTACACTAAGTAAGAACGTTATTTTAAGAACACGAGCATCATTTTGAAAAGAACTCATCACGATCTGTTGTTTAAAACATGAGTTCTTGAGTTGAGTTCTTTTCAAGATGATGCTTTTAAAAAATAGTAAGAATATCTCAGAATTTGGCTTCAAGAATAACAACAGCTGAGGCTCACTAAACGTTTTGTTCTTATAAAAAAGTTAGAACGTATAAAGTCTAGGGGGGTCAACCATGTGGGTCGGAGGGGCATTGTTTGATTGTCCTTATTATGTTCATCTATGACCCAAGTTCAATAAAAAAGGTGTTTGCAAATCTCGCACCATATTGCGACTAAAAATATTGTTACCACTTGCTGACGTCATTTTAAAATAGTGAAATATGTTTAACTTTGGTAATTAAAATGCAAATATCTCGAGAACCTGATATGAAAATTTTCTGATACCTTTAAATTCATCTACTTTTTGGGTCGGATTCAAATAAAGCATTTTTTTTTACTTTTGAAATACTTTTTTTAAGAAAGTAAAGTGTACCCAAACATTTCCCCTCTGACCCACATGGTTGACCACCCCTAGCCTCCTGACTAGTAGTTCTAAAACTATATATTTAGTTAATGAAGTCTTTTTATAAAGACGAATAAGAAAGGAATCAACTCCTAGTACATTTTCTATAATATAATCCTAGATATAGATAATTACATTTTCTGTAAGATAAACTTATTTGAAAATCCTGTTTAAAGTATATAATATATCCATTAAGGTGCTGATAACATGTAACCCTAGATATGATATGATATGATATGATATGATATATATTTCGGTATTGAGGCCTTTAAAGACCTATAACCACACATAAACAATATAC
>JAYJMI010475504.1:0-15739 GCA_036873855.1 Sarsia tubulosa
AATATTTCGGGAGAGAGATTGTTTTTAACTTTGTAAATTTCAATGCAAAGAGACTTTAAGTTTCTCTGATGTATACACTCGGTTTTATTCTTTTTAAGGAGTTCTTGAAATGTTAAAGAATAATCATTAAAGCATGATAAGTTCAGTTTGCTTTATTTTCAATACAAAAATTATGTGTTTAAATTTGAAAAATAGTTTTTCTCTTTATTTAGCTAAATAATAATACATAATATTTCATGCATGGACCAATAAAAGTAGAAAATAAAATAATGCATCAAATAAAAATTGTCTAAAAACTATTTTACATTAATTAAAATGCCATTAGAGCGAACCGCGCTTAGGTTTCAAAGTAATGCCTTCTTATTTTAAAGCTCCTTGATTTACTGTTTCAGAAAGATCGAAACTTTCTGAGGAAACAATTTTCAATACCCTAATTTAATTATTCCTATATCTGATCCTGCTACTAGTTTGATTTATATCAGATATCAACTTATGCATCTTGTTGTTCTTTAACTGAGAGTATCTCAGATTCGTATACATTTTCAACATATGCAAGATTCGAAGATGATTTCACTAGATCTTTTGCTTTAATTACAGTTCTACCATCGATATCTATGTTCATTGTTTCATCAACGGAATGTTTTGTCAGATTATCAACCTTTAGTCTAAAGTCCATATTATTATTCGTTTTAGTAATGTTTGTTTCATTTATGTTCATTAATGATGAAGCAGTGAAGTCTTTAGTTAGAGAAGATGCAGAACTCGCCGAACTCGCCGATGTCAAATTCACACTAGATTCTTTTGATGTCAGTGCTAAAAAAAAGATAAAACCATCAGCATTATAATTATTTTTAAGATAATAGTGGACCTGTTACAACTGTTTAAAATAATCATTAACTTTGATTAAAAACGAATAAAAAATGATTTCTTTTCATTTTCAAACCTTCTGTAGTATCTCAGACAAAATACATTATATCGAAAATGATTTAAAGAAAATAATAATATTCAGATTCAGATTGTAGATTTTCTCAAAACAGATCACGTAAATTGGAAAAGAAAAAGAAATAAAGGCAACGATTACAGGCAACTTGCAGATAACAATACAATGCAAATAAAAAAGAATTTCGAACGAAAAAAATAGTTTTCTGAACTAGATTTAGTCGGATTTAAAATTAGAACTCAATCACTAATAATTCGAAAAAACGACTAAATTTAGTCTAGTATTGTTTTAGAAACAAAACATGTTCTTACTTGCTAATAGAACCGGTAGTATTACCAAACCATGCAGCAACCCAAATACAACAATACCAAACATCATTTTGAAAAATATTCGAAATATTTCACTGGAAGCAAACGCAGTTACAAGTATACCAATAAAAGTACTGGAACCTAAATGAGAAGTAGCTTACTTCTCGTATATCTATCCAATCATAATCATACACCAATTCTACATGGTACTATAAATATAAAAGTTAGCAACCTGTACCCTAAACTGCTATGAGTCCTTTTTTATGAATCATTACACAACAATAATAAACAGGTTATTTAACACTTCTAACAATGTCATTTAACATTTTTTTGTTCTTGGCAGTTCGGTATACAATTCAAATCAAAATAGTTTAGGGGCAACAGAATTAATTAAGTTGCTAAAGTTAATAATGTTGAATGTATTATCCATAATTAGTATATGCAGCTAATCAGCTGATAAATGGAACTTAAAAGACTAATCGGCGTCAGGGTTAATTTTTCAGGGCTGTAGCAATCAAATTAGTTTTCAACAAATGGATTTAAATTTTTTAGCTTTAATAAAGTTTATATGATCTAAAGTTACATGAAATACTATGCAATTTGACTGAATTGACTAAAATCCTATCTAAAATTTAAGTAAAATTGATTTGTAAAAAAAATTCTTGTTGCTATAAAAAATCAATTGAAAAATCTCACCTCCTAACAAAACACTTGTTCCCATTGTCTTCATCACTTCAATGACGCGTTGTTTCGGACAAGCCTTTTTATTAATAACAAACGCATGCGCAATATGAGCTGAATAATCAACAGCAAATCCCATTGCCATGACGATAATAATCATAGATAACGAATTTAAAGAGACATTCCAGATGTACATCAGTCCAAGTAATTCAAAAATTAAGCTGATGAAACCAAAGAATACAAGAAACGTTACTAACGGACTTTTTAAATAGGGTAGCATTATAAATAATATAGTAACTGAAGATATTGCTATATTACGTATAGTATCGTCAAGTATCACCACAAATTGCTCGATATATATATGAACTAAGCTGATTGGATAGAAACTGATGTTCAACTTAGATGTTATTTGATGTCGTAGCAATAAAAGTTCCTTTTTACGATAAACGGCATTGTCATCATTACCACTATATAAAATCACACGACTCGCTTTAATTTGTTGAGTCTCTTTGTTGAATTTTAAATCACTATAAAATGTTGGATTTGAATATAAAAACTTATGCAAGTTCGGATAAAACTGCTGATTAATTGTTGAAAAGTTACTAAGAGCAGCCCAATTGATGAAACTTGCCATCCAGTTTAACGTTTCGTTGCGTGTATATATATTATTTAAAGCAATCTCGTTTAATTTAACAAATTCATTTTGTACTGTTCTATTTGAATAATCGACTAGAAGATCACAAACAATATTTATTTCATAACTCTTTGTAAATGCTTTATTTTCATACGTTTTGTATTCTAAGTAATGAGAACCAGCTTTCGAAAGTTTTAATGTGTCAAAACTTTGATCAGTATATAGTGACGCATATATACTTGCTACCAAAAGAGCAATTGCAAATACTATCACAAAAATACGAACAGGTGTTTTCATTAGGAAGGTAGCAAAGATTTCCATTATCTAAACAAAATATTAAGATCGGCTTTAAAAGGAAGATTATCTCTGATTCATATTAAAAGAAATTAATGAAAAGTACAACCCATAATATATTTTTTCCAATAAAGAAGAGTTTTGTCAGATTTTGAAAGTTCTTAAAAAGCAACATGCCGTGAAATATTCCTATTTGGAGTATCCTCAAAAAGTTGTCCTCAAAAACTTGTCTACATTGACTGATTAAAAAATTTTCGTTGTATTATAATGTATTTCTTCTACACACCTCTTTAACGATAGATTAATCATTAGCTACCACTTCATTTTGATTTTTACGCCTCTAACTTGGTACTCAAACCTCTCATATTAAGTTGTTTTTTAAATTGTAATTTGTATGATAATATACCAATTGTCAATATATAACTGTTAAAATACAAATAATCTATATTTACTGATGATAATTATTCCAGAAATACAAAGACTTAATCGCAGCAGTGAATGTAGAAATCTACATCCAACTCTAGGGGATAAAATTTAAGATAATTACAAAGATGAAGGGCAAAAATCTTACACTTTATGAATAAAAACTTTTAATAATAGCAATCCGCTTATTGATCTTACCTTGTTAGAAATGTTTTCATCTTTCAGTTCTGTTAAATTTTGTTTAAATTCAAAACATGGTACAAAATCTTTTCGTTCGTTTTTAATGCGTCTAATATCTATAGATAATAACCCAATGAAGAGTGTACATACCAGCAAATAACACATAATGATGGAAAAAGCTATATACAAACAAAAATACTTGATAGCAGGGAAATCCGTAACTGTTGATACTAAAAAGGCAATCAAGTCGGTTATTGTGATCATGGTAATAGATGAACCAACTTTTCCCATCGCTTTAGATATTCTTTCAGCTTCGCTTAAGCTAGCATCCTGCTGATCCACAGCGTTTGTGATTATAAATATATTGTCAATACCCACACCCAGTACGAGGAAAGGCAAAACACCAGCAAATGCAATGAATGGATAACCAATTAACATAACGAGTCCAAATGCGGTAGATATACCTATGATCAAAGTTAAAATGCCGCCCATGCCAAGTAAGAAATGACCATTAATAGGATGTCTGAAATTAGCTAAGGCAAACGTACAGAAAACAATCATTAAGATAATTGATACAGATACAAGTTTGACATCCTCTAAAGATGATTCTAAAATATTATCATTCACGCTACGACCAGAATTAAATAACAAAATGATATCTTTCTTTAACAATTTCGATGCTTTTAATTTCATATACTGTAGAAATTTAGCTTCCCAGTTACTTTCTTGTTTGTATAAAACATGTTGATCAGGATATTTCAATAAAAACTGTGTTCGAATAGATTCTGATTGTATCACTGAGGATCCATTATAAAATTTCATGTTACCAAATAAATAAGGAAATGTTTCTTTACTCTTACGACCATTTTGAAACAGAAAGCTATCATTGTGGTATGCGTTTATAACTTTATTTGATATATTGTTAATACTTTTAATATCAAAATCAAATATATCTAATACTGATACAGAAGCACATTTGCTGTAATAATTTTTGATACAAATCTCCCGAAAATCACCAATATTGAGGACGTCATTATATATTTTTAAAGTCTCAACAAAGATATCTTGTGTAAATATTAAACTATTGTCTCTATACTTCAACACGAATTCTTCACTCCTTACTTTCAATAAGAAGTTAGTATTAGCTCTTTCTAATAGTTTCATTGACAAACTTTCTTGTGGGATGTATAATTTTTCAATTTGATTGACATCTCTAAACCGAACGTACCCTAGCATAAATATAATAGAGATAATCAATGTTATAAAGATAACATATAATGGTCTTTTTGCAACTTTATAAGTTGCTATTTCGAAAGATTGTTCAAAGAATAAGTTAATACGATCACAGCAACGATTCCATTTTTTCCAACACATTGCAACACGATTTCTATGAAATAATAGAACCAAATAATATAAGATTGCGATTTATTGACAATATCTTTACATAGAGAAATTAACTTCTTTGCATTGTTTATAATAGGTGAAATGCCTGTTTGCCTGATGTGCTTATTCAAATTTCTGCAAAAGTCAGGTCAAAAACGAGAATGGGTATGGATATTCAAAGGTTGCTGTATATTAGGTTTCTGCTGATACCTGCTTAGACAATTAGACAATATATGGTTTGGAAACTCGTATAGATTAGACAACATGGTTTGGAAACTCATATAAAATTGCAATAATTTCTAAATTTTTTTTTGAAAAAGTTAATCCGTCAAATTCCATAGAGAATTAGTTCCTTTACTATTATTAATATTTAGTACAAATAATTACAAATTACAAATTACAAATTACCAAACAAAAAACAAACAATTACGCAAATAGATTATGACGTGTGTCCCAAAACCATGGTTGTTTTATGCATGAAACATAACATGTTCCAATAATACATTCACAGTTCATGCAATTATTAGGAATGATAAAGGAGCTTGTGCAATTAATGCTCCAATATGAAACTTACGCAAACTTCAAGTTTTTATTTTATTTCAATTTTTTATTTTTTGATTTTATTTTTTCTAAGTTATTCACTTACCTATTTTTGGAATTTTAGAAATACTTTTTCTATTTAAGTCAGCGACTTAGTCGATGAGTTATTGGTTTAGGCGTTTTTTATTTTTTATTTTTTGTTATTCTTCTCGTATACGGAACACGGAATCGAACAATTTCCGGAACAATTTTCCGGAACAATTTTTACTTATAGTACTTACTTACTTATAGTTTAAAATCATGTTGCGAAGTGTAGTTACTTACGTCAGAGCTATTTGGAATTATAAGAAATTAAAGGGCCTGTCGAATACTAGTGGCTAGCTTGATAAATAAAATATTCTTGCAAAAATTTGCTACAGAAATTTGGGTCAAGAAAAAATATTATCAGAAAAAAATACAAAGAAAACTTTCAAAATTTAGTTTCAGTTCTACAAAAAACTATCTTACTAAAAACTGGTCTTTAGTTTGAAAAACAAGGTTAATTGATGATTAATTTTGAAAAAGATACTTTAAACATTGATGACGAACATTAAACATGAGTTGTAGGAAGATTTAAATTTAAATAACGTTAACTGAACGTTGTTATCGTTTTAACTGAACGTTATCATCGTTTTACAATATTAAACTCTAAAACACAATTGTGTATGTCTATATTAGTTGAAAAAAAAGTAGCATTAGCACTTTTTAATATGGTTATAATCGTTCCAATGACCAATTACAAACAAATTTAACTATTCCTCAATCCTTCCCTGGCGAATTACGATAAAATATACTAAAATATTAAAATACCTGAGCTGACTAACTTGATTCTTTATTCAATTGAACAAAACAGTAAAATTAATTCCTATTTTGTTGATTTTATCCTTGAAAAGTGCCTCATAATTAAGAGTATAACGTTGCTTTCATTATTTGTTTAACGTTGTTTCCATTATTCATTATTAACCACATTATTTGTTTAACCACATTGTTTAGGGTTAAGTGTATCACCTTTGAACTTCTAATGAGCCATTCACTTTAAATTGTATAATATTTACTTGACAAACATTTTGTATCCACGCTTTTGAGCATGTATTTTTACAATTCCTTGCAAGTTAATTCACAAATGCAAAGGATTTTAAATAAATATAATATCAACAAAACGCCCCAAACTTTAATACTGAAACTCGATGAAAGTTTCATTACATAAAGATTGCTGTTCCAATTCGATTTTAAGTTTGAGTTTAATTTTGTTTGATTTTGTTAAAATTAACTGGCGCGGTCTGTCAAAGTGAGCTTAGGCATAACACGTTTGTACTAATATTTTAACTTAAATTAAGATAAAAATATTAGGCCCGTGTAGACAAGGGAATAGGTTTTCGTAACATATAAGGGAATAGGTTTCTGTTGCAGATAAGGAAATAGGTTTCTGTTGCAGACAAGGGAATAGCTTTCCGCTACAGTTAAGGGAATAGCTTTCCGTTACAGCTAAGGGAATAGCTTCCCGTTACAGATAAGGGAATATGTTTTCGTAACAGATAAGGGAATAAGTTTTCGTAAATGATAAAGGAATGGGTTTCCAACCTAATAGTTTAGTAGCATGAAATAGGTATTTTAATTTGCGAAAATAGGCATGAATGATGATTGTACACATTTAAAAAAATGCAAGTTCTGAATTAAATACGTTTAATTAAACGAACTAGTGTTGCGTTTTGACGAATTTTGTTTTTACGCATGTGCAGAAGGTTTGTCATATAGAATTACGAATTCAAAATGGAAGTAGATATATGTTGTAGTGAACTAAATAATCATTTTTCCTTTTTTTTTTACGGACTGATCGTGTGCCAAAACTTCTTATATAATTACCCCCTTGGTTACCTTGGTTACTAGTTTAAACCCTTACCTCCCTGGTTACTTTGTTACTTGTTTAAAATTGGAAAAAATCATTTAGCAATATATTTTCAGAGAAATCTACCTAAGGAAATAACTTTCAGAATCTTTAAAGCCAAAGTTATAACATGGCAGCATAATCTTTTCTGCTAAATTTGCAACGTAGTGAATGTTGGTGGGCTGTGGTCCATTTGTTAAACAAATCGCCATTAAAAGGTGGTTTGTTCAAGTACCATCACCGGACTTAAGTGTCGGGGTTATCCTTCGCCTTAGGAAATTAAAATAAATTTAGTTATATAGTCTAGCACTAATAAACCTAGTATAGTCTAGTTCATATAATCTTCCTTCCGGTTGTCTGGTAGATCGGATTCCGTAAGCTCAAATTAGAGCACTTAGTTACGCCAGAATCCGAAGGTGTCGGTTTTAATTAGCTACGCGATTGGCTAAGCTATGTACAAAAATAAAAGTAACGTTAATTTAAAGATATCAATCTATCCAGTACAGTCCTCCTTTACCATAATTTTCAAGATATTCCAATAAGGTATGAATAAAAAGATGGAAAAGATATCAATAAAAGCTGTTATAAAACTATTCTAATAGCGCAATATGTAAAAACAACAACAACAAATATACCTTTGCTAGTTTTTAGTCGAAACGAATTACTTGGATTATATTTTAATCGCAGCAGACATTTAAGTAGCAAGAACATAAGTAAGTGTTATGTTATTTAAGTAAACACTGCTAAACTCGTGATAAAAGTTTGTTTAATTTTTTTAAACATTCTGACAAGATTAGGAATGAAATGAGAATGGAATGAAAAACAAAGTTTGACACCGCAACGATGTGCTTTTGTTTATATACTTCAACACATGTCATGCAGTAGGTTCAAAGGTTCATTTGAATATTTTGTATTTTTTTATTGCTTCGAATAATACGGAATGAAATGGTATACATTGATTTATTATAAATTAATTTGAGCTATCTAGCAATAAGAGTGTCAATCTAGGGGTCTGTCTCGAATATCTGCAATGCTGAAAAAGCTGCTCCTTGTAAATTTTCTAGAAGTTTCTAGAAGTTTCTAGAAATACTAAATTTCATTTTAAGTTTCATTCTAAACATTGTACATTTTTTCTCAATGTTATTAGAAAATAAAAACTACCACAATCAAGGAAATAATTAAAGAAAAAAACTAGCAATTTCACCAAAATCAACACTTTTAAAATGAAGTTAAAGAACATACTTAAAGAGCAAGTTGTACAACAAACACTGGGCACTTTAGCATGTAACACCAAGTGGCTTAACGTTATTCAAGTATTCATAATATCTTAGGTCTATGAATCGACCTCGCCAATAGATCGAGTCAATAGATCGCACTTCGGCTTTACCAAATTTAGGTGAATTCTAGAATTAGTAAAATTTTCAGAATTTAAAGACGAGGTAAAAGTATGCCTAGCTAATATTTAGGCTCACCAAGGAACTATAGTTTCTTTCAGCAACCTCGACTTGTTAATATAGTCTGTATGCGTCATTGTAGTTTTCTTCAATGAAAAATTTGAAAGTTAAAAGGTTCTCACTCTTGTCTTGTTACAAGAGTTACAAAATTACAAGAATTACCCAGAGTTACAAAATGCCATCATTTCTCTGAGGTCACATAAAGACGCAACCTCGTTACCAGAGTAAACTTTCGCTAAGAGAAGATCTCTAAGTATTTAGTTTCTTTGCCTTCCTCTCTTTGTTTTGGGAACTAGATTGATAAAGACAAACAATCGTTCTTCGACAAATCCAACAATAATTTTAAATATTTCATGCTAACAAACTAGCAAAGGTGTGTATGTTTCCTCATTTTTCAGATTAAATGTTGCGAAAACAAGTGAATGTACCTTTTGTTTATCAAACGCTTCACATTTTCACCAATGTTAGGTAGTACGGTTGACAAGAGCTTTAAAAATAGTTTATAGATTGTTTTGATCAAATTGTTTAGTTAGAATTTCAACTTTAAAGAGGCAATGCTTCAGAAGTTTTATTTTTCCATACGATGAAAATTAAAGTTTAAATCACTAATTTTGAACAAATAAGAACTTTATTCTATTTTTATATCATAACAGAAACACGTGATTAAACAAAAGTTGTTTGTTCCTTCAAACATGGATTGAACTTTGTTTGACATCATGTCTGGAATGTTTATACGTGCTTTCTGCCGTCGCATTTAGTTCCTTTTACTTTTAACAAACTGCTTACATAAGCAGGAATTATATATGTCATGTATATATGTGTATGTAATGTTAATAAGCATCTTTAAAATAGACAAAAAGACACATACAAAGTTAGAGTAGATTTTAGAAAAGTCGTTCTTTTAAATAGAGGTCGCAAAATACGGGTTTGATACGGTTTAGCAACCAAAAAGTTTTCTTATTTCAATAAATAAAGGCTGATAAAAAGCTTGAACAGCTTGTTTTTATCTTAATAAAAATAAATTCGATTGCTAAACACGTAAATATACTTTATTTTTAAACATTTTACACATTTAAATAGGCTTACTCATGTAAAATTGTTTTGTGAAACCTTTATTGAAACTAATGTATTGAATACATCAGTGTTAGACCAGTCAACTCAGTTAATATTACCTCATGAAAGTCAGCCAATCAAAAGTAAACGACTTCCAAACGTAAAAAAGCTCAATAGCTTCTTGTTTCATTTTGTTTAGCAATTTTTAAATACAAATATCTCAAAAACTACACATAGAAATTGACTCAAATGTTTACAGGATAGTACTGAAGTGGCCTACTTTCATTTTACAAAGTTTCATTTGTTTAGTTAATTATTTCAATTCAATTAATTTGCCCAAAACACCTGAGCCAGTCCCTTTAAGAAGAAAGTTTATTCCTACCAATTTTCGAAGTATTGCTATCCGCGATAGACTAGTTTCGGCCATCCTTAGCAAAAAAAAAGCCGCTAAAAAAAGCCGTACGGGAAAATGCCGTAGTTTTCGGTTTTAAGAAAAAGGGACTATACCTAGTCTATATCCGCGAAAGTTTCTCCCATCAAAAGTATTTTAGCGAGCTTAAGAAAAAAAAGTCCAATCTTTCTACTGAACATTTTGCTGTAACAAATATTTCGAATACCGACTGAAAGAAATCCTGTTACCGACACTCAAAAGCCGCATAAAGCGTTGGCTTCCAAGGCTCCGCCCTGAACCCGCTTGTTAAGCATATTCCATAGGGTTATTTAATCCTTATACATCACTTTCAACTTTTATTTGTAGGAAGTGCGAGTGAAACTTATTATTGAATTTTCTTACGAGAATGTTCTTTAGTTAGATCATCTGTGAAACTCACTTACATTGAAAGAAATGGATGGATGCCCAGAATGGGACAGGATTTCTTTCATTCGGTACAGCAAAATGTTCAGTAGAAAAATTACACTGCATAATCGGAAAGTAAAAAACTTCTACAATTAAATACTCTTTAGATTATTAAATTATGTATACATGGTTTAATGTCCTGGATCCAAACAACTGATCTCATTTTATGTTATATTTCAATACGGCTCAGCTGGTATTTTACACCAACGCATTTCCATACTAACAATTGCTTTGAAAATCATCTTTGTTGGCTGATATGGAATATATCAGCCGAAAAATAGAAAAACATCGGCTCCGAAAAAGTTTATTTTCGCTAATTTGGGGCTAAATTGCGAAAATACATTCCGCAAAAATATTTTCCGCTAAAAGTTCTCCCGCAAAAATATCTTCCCTTAAGGTAGTCTAATTATTTATTTTTTCATATGAAAACAAACAATTCACCATATATTTGTTGTTCTATTTGTTTGATCTATTGCTATCAATTTTAAGCATCACAAGACACTCAAAAGCCGCATAAAGAGTTGGCTTCCAAGGCTCCATCCTGAACCCGCTTGTGGGTTCCCAATGCCCCTAAAACTCCCGGTTGCATTTAATTTGGTCCTACTAGCAAAATTATTCACTTATTACGTATTAGAAATTTCCACCACCTCATAAAAAATCTAAATCCGCGCCTGCTTGTGATGACTTTGTAAAAATTTCGAAAGCTCTAATCAATGCATATTAGTGAAAGAATTTATAAATAGACATCAATTAATGGAGATAAACTCTATTTCGTAATTTGGTTACAATATTTCGGAGGGTTATGTGTACCTCCTTTATCATGCGTTTTACAATTAATATAAATTTAGGAGGTAAACGAAATATTTCAACAAAATTACGAAATAGAGTTTTATCTCCATTAATTTATGTCTATTTATTAACTCTTTCAGCTCATCTCACTTTCAGACTTGGTTTGAGCAGCCCTCCAATTGCTATAACGAGCATGCGCGCGTTAATGCATTAAAATGTCTTTAAAAGATAAAAAATTTAAAAGACTTGATGACGTCACCTATTTAGTAAAAACTCGTTAAAAAACTGATTAAAATCGATCTTGCATGGAGGTTCTGCAGTGAAATTATTTAATTTAACATTTAAAAGATGCTACTAAGTACCGTTTTCAGAAAAAAACATGTCTACTTTTTCACTTTTATGTTAGGACTTTAAGGATTTTTTTAAGACAAGTTTAAGACACGTTTGATTATATAAAAAGTTAATTTCTACTAACAACTGTTTTGAAAATCCTCGAAATAAAAAAATCATCAAACAAATATTTTTCATTGTTTATTTGTGTTTCAATGTTTTCAGTTGACTGAAATTAAAATATGGAACTTATATTTTCTTAAAATCGATTATTTTGTTGCGAATTGAATAAATAATCTTAAAGCGACACAGTCAGCATTTATACAGTGGTAAAAAACTCGTGTCGCTTTAAATTCAACAAAGGTGCGTAGTTTTATATTTTTATTCCAAGGAAAATGGTCAAACAAAACGCCGTCAGTTCATCATAGTTTCTATTTACCTACCAAGTTGTGCATCAAATTATGATTAGTACGTAATCTCCTCAAATTACCCATATTACTTAGTTCAGTTAAAGATTTTTAATACAAAAAAACGTCACATATTTATAAAATAACAATAGGGATTATAATAAAAGTTTTACAAATATAACGTGACAGCAATCAAATAAGATCTTTTTATCTCATTAAAAATCTTAAACTGAGTTTCCTAAATGTTCACAAAGCCTCTAAATGTTCACTCTCAGCAAATAATGTCTGTCTAAAGCCATTATAAACATCAGTTTTCCAAAACAAAATTCCGCCTTGTTATACAAATTTTTCATTTTTTATTGATATTTTTTAGAAAGTCTATATCATAGCAGTCTATATTATTTTGTACATATTTGCTTTAAAGTTGTTCAGTCGTTATATATATCAACGAGGGGCTCCCATCAAAGTTGTCAAGATATGCATGATCAGCATCGTAGGATTGACAGATTTTGTTTAGAACAAAAAGAATTATCACGTGATTAAAACCGATTGTTTAAATTAACAAATCATATTCGTGTATGCATGCTTGGTTCTTCATGTTGTTTACATAAACATTCGAATGCTAAAATTCGAACCATGTGTACAAAATTAACAATGGAATAAAAAATGACGAGTCAAAGTTTATTTGTCCTTATATCGACTTAATAACTTTAATTGAAAATAATATATAAATATTATTTCTTTTTACTAGACTAAAATATGACGTCATCATTGTCATGACACCAATAAAAGTTTCATTTTGATTGTGTTTTATATCTAATGATACAGCTATTTCCCTTACTCGTTGAAACTTGCTAAAGCTATTTTGAAGTTTTTTTGATTTTTATTATTGTATTAAGAAATTTATTTCAAGTGAATATATAAATATGGATGAGTAAACAAAAAGTCCTCGAAAGATATTATCCCTGCCAGCAGTTATTTTAGAATAATCTTTCTTACTTTTTTATGTTATTACAAATAAAAATACAAGAATCAATCCGTTGATTTAAGATATTACAACTTTTTATTTGATGGTATTTAAGCACGTAATTAAAAGCACGTATTTAAAGAAACTTAAGCACGTAATTATCAGGAAACATATCCTAAATCATATTTTCTTCGTTAATAGAGAAAAGAAACAATGCGAAAGCCAGAGAAAAGCTATTTTTCTTTTGGAACTACACATAGAAAATGGCTGAATTTTTTTCCAGATGCTTATGTTTGATAGATCTTTCAATTTATCTTAAAAAAATGGGAGTCCAAATAAACCCCTAAATTTTGTGGTTACGTGCATAAGTACCTAATTATATCATTGCTGAGAAATCTTGCAAATCTGGCATGTAGCTAAAGTTCGAATAAAAAGATTTGTAATTTAAGACACTTCTTTACAAATTTTCATCTGCTTATTGAAGCGTCTTAGTATGTAGAATGCTAAGCAACTTTCGTTTCCGATTAAACGTTAATTTTGTAAACAACCGACAATGATCACCGACAATTCCAACGATTAAAGTTGCGTAAAATCACCAACGATCATTAGTTCCAAAAATAATAAAAGTTTAATAATTAAATTTCTTTTTATTGTAGCAACTTGGAGATAAGGGATAAGGTTTAACCTGGTTAAATAGTTTATATTTGACAAATAAAAATTTAATTTAACAACCTTATTATTTTTTTGGGACACTTTATAGTGATTATAATTTAGGGAAACTCTTTTACATGACCATGCGTTTACAAATTTTACAAATTTTGAACAATTCCAAAGTCGTTTAAAGAGGCACTGCCTCAGAAATTTTTATTAGCTGATTCTAAAAAGAATATAAAGTTATTCAACCAGTTTAAATTTTATTCTATAATTCCAAGTAGTTTTGTCTGTACATTAAAATGAAAATTCCAATTTTTATTACTTTTGGAACCAAAGAAATAATCGTTGATGATTTTTTACGCAATGCGATTGCATTAAGCTGTCGTTCGTCATTGTCGTTAGTTTACAAAAACGATATTTTAACTCTTATTTGATATCGTATGGAAAAAAGGAAATTAGTTTTGAAAGCTACTTAGTAAGGCGCTTCTAATAAGCAAATAAAAATTTCAGAGGCAGTGCTTCTTTAACTGTAGTGTTAATCAATGACGTAATTAAAATAACTTCTCAACTTTTGAATAAATCGTTATATACCTTCAATTAGATATTGTATTTATTCACACTCTGTCTAGAGAGTAACAAAATACTTTGAGTGTAATATTTCATTACCTTATTTAAGAAAAACCAAGGAGTTATCATAGCTTAGCTGGAGAGAGCAAAGTATAAAAAACTTAAAACAGTCTCTGTAATAAATCTATTTTCAAATCCCTTGTGCAACATTACTTTGCATCACTTATCACCTCATATCATAATAAATAAACGATCTGGCATCGTTAAAACATTACCATTAGCGAAATAAGAGCTGCATATTTTAATAAAAATATTCTAAATTTGTTCATGTAAGGAGAAAATAATTTGAAAAGACTAAACTATACGCTGCTTTAAAACTATATTTATTTTAAATTTCTGTTTTGAAAGTGAGTGTTTATCTTATATAGCTTTACAAAAGTAGATCGAAATTGACTCCAGGAAAGTTCCAGGAACTGCCAGGAATTTGAAACAAATTCATTTTTTTTATGTATGTTCCACCAATGAGATACATTTTAAACAATAGATTCAGCTTAAAATACGAATATATATATATTTTTTTTACTATTTTGCAAATTGTTTAATGCATAATTTGATTACAGAGACTGTACCTCTATTGTAAAACTTAAAACAAAATAATACAAAAGAAATATAACAAAAGAAATATGACCATAAATGTTCGTAATCTCTCCAGCTAAGCTATGATAGCTCTTTGGAAAAACTAAAGAGTTCCTATATGGAGTTTGATTTCAATCTGTTGGCATTGATTATTAGTGTTCTTAGTAGTGGTTAAAGATCACTAATCGTTTAAAAACCGGACCTGGACCTCTTAGTCGGACCTCCAAAAAAACGGACCCTAAGAAAAATTATTTTTTGTAATTTAAAGACCAGAAAAAAATTATCAAGAAAAAAATTCTATTTTAAGGAGCTCGAGGCAGATACTGGATTTCCTGTGACTATCTCATTATGGAGGTAATAATATGCTACACATATTGCAATATTTTGTTTAACCCTTCTATCTTCATGTACATTATATACTTATCATACTTCATCTCCATAACATTATCTCCATACTTACTTTCCGTAATATACTTAATACTTAATATATTTAATATATTACAAAATAGTCAAAACAACCAAAATCACAAAAATAGAAAAAGAAGCATAATATGGTTCAACCCCCCATTTAACAAAAACGTTACCACCCAAATTGGCAAATATTTCCTAAACCTTATAAAAAAGCATTTTCCGAAGCACCACAAATACACCTATTTACTGTAAGGATCCGCCATTTTGAACTTTTTTATTAGTAATTTATATTAAAAATAAATAAAATA
>JAYJMI010476615.1:0-15711 GCA_036873855.1 Sarsia tubulosa
ACGTGCCTCTCTGTAAATATCATGATTTATTTGCAAATTATTTTTCTTAAACTTCTTAAAAAGCTTATCCCTTAAAGAAATCTTGTCACGAATCTTTCCGTCAAACCAAGCTTGTGTAGAATATTTTACTCTAGATTCTCTTATAGGAACAATCTTATCTATTATTAGTAAAATTTTAAACAACCAGTCAAGCCATATTAAAACAAAATTTGTTTGATATAATCACACTATCCGAGACAGTTATAAGACAACAAACATTTGCTCGAATATGTAAAAAGTGGGCATAATTTCTCCTTTAAAGTCGTGGTAACAACGCGGAGGGGATGCGTTTAGGCTTACATCAAAAGTACTATCGATTACAAAGTGAGAGGAATGACTTTAACAAGTTAGAAAAGCCGAAAAAAAATAAAAAGTATATTTTTCTAATGAGACGCTTTACCATTCAAGTCCGTTTTACCATTACAAACTGCTACTGACTGTCAAATAGTTGATGATCTAGGTGATGAGCACTACGTATTTCCATTAAATATAGGTTCAACATCTTTATGTCCTGACATTGTTTATAACCCCAGCTAACTCAACATCTTGTAAAGAAAGAGATTTTCCAAATAAAAGTCTTGGTATAATTAATTATACCTTTAAAATCAAACTTAAAACTGCTATTGTATAGCTGCTAAGCACGTCTGGCATATAAATGCATATGTGTTATTTTCATCCTCATTAGCTAAAACTCGACTAATAAACTATTGAAACTTTGATACTCATAACGTACATTGCTGATACCTAGCTACAATTAACACATAGCCTAACACATAGCTACCCAAGTAACTTTAAACTCTTTCGATGACGAATTCAAATAACTCTTCTATCAACACATTCCTCGCTCTAGACACATTCCATAATTTTCCTACAGCCACATCAAGAAAGATTTTAAAAAAACTATATTCGACAAATCCTACGAAAAATTTCAAATTTTGTATATTCCCTCGCATTGTAATTCAGAGATATCCAAAACAGCATACGAATTTAATCCTCTACTCTAACAGTAACTTTACTTTAACGCACAACACATTACTTCAAAAACAAAATAAACGGAACTAACTTATCGGTCACGTACTAAATTGTTTAGAAGAGAATGATTTACCAAAAAACAATATTTGACAGAAGTCAAGCGCAAAAGATGAAAGACTTTAATATAATACATACAAACAAAAGTGATCAAATTCGTTATGAATCTCACTTGCTCCTAGCAACTGAAACCTTATTATTGGTCCCTTATTCCTGCTTTATTACAATATGTAGAACGAAATAAAGCGAAACTGCATTTTAAAAAATACTGACCTAAAAACAATTCAAAAGATATATTGGGTGATATTTCCAAGTTACAGTTTAAAAGTAGCAACGAAACTAAATTACTATTGAACCACACTACACACGTGGAAGTCCTTAAACTACTAAAATCGTTGTGAATGAAGAGATGTTTCCAGGTCACGACAATATAGTTTTACTGATCAATTGAAAATAACAAGAATCTGCCCAATACCTAAATTAAATCACATGGAATCGACAGCTGATTACCGCCCGATATCTGTACTTCCCGTCCTATTAAAATTACAACAAAAGTGTCATTTTACATAAACTCGTATCATAAATTTCAATTAATGAAAACCATTCTACCATTACTTTGTTAATAAATTTACGAAATCGCTGAAGAGCGATAAAATAGCCATTGCTGTATTTGAAGAATATTCAAAAGCTTGTTTTAACATTTACTTTTAAATACAAAACATGTACACAATCAAATTTACTAAAAACATTTTGTAAAAACTAATACTAACTTTCCGAAACATTTGATATCAACTTTTGACTTGTGTTAATCAACTTTTGTATTGCAGATATGCATTCAACCTCACCAGATAATATATCATGTTAACAATATACTGATAACTCGGCAATTTACGATCACTGTCATGTTAAATACAGAAATAAATCTAGTAATGAAATTAACAAACATATAGACAACATTTTGCTATTGTCGAACAACAACAACTTAACATTTAATTCAACAAACAAAAATTAATGTCAATGGCTATAAATGCTATGTCACAAACTCATAGATCAAATGTCACAAACTCATTCATACTAACCATATGAATAGCATTGCACCTTGAAAAAAGCAACGCAAAAGAGTTAAATAATGGAATTTGTTAGGACTAACAGTAGATGAACATTTCGAATTGAAAAATCATATCAGAAAAATTATCAAAGAAAGCTATGCAACACTTCGATCATTGATCCACTTTAAGAATATCATAACATAGACCTTAAAAATCAATGACTCTGTTATAGAATTGTGTATCAAAAGCGTTTTGAAAAAATAACGTAATAAAACGTAATACTTTTTTTAAATAAATTAGGAGGCGGTTTGTATATTTTATTTGAAAGTACTGCGTACTAGGTTGTATTCAAAATACATTGTTTATCAAAGGTTGTTTTCACTTTGTTATTTCAGTGTTCTTTAAAGTTATAAATTATTGAAAGCAACTTTTCGAGTTGTTTTGTTTTTAACATTCAAATATTTTCATTACAATCAATAGAACTGTAGAAATTCCATTACGAACAAATGATTTTTTAATTTACTAAAATAACTGAAATTACTCAAGGATGACTTACTCGTTTAAAGGAAAAAACGGTCATTTTTATACTCCGTGTTGTTGGATTCTATATAAATCAAGTTAGACGACTAGATTAACGTTACTGGATTGAATCTGAAACAAAAGATATATTACACAACCACAAAATCGTTTATATCTTCACCGTAAAATTTGAATCAGTAGAAAGATGAATTTTCCACATCCTGCTTTATTAATCATACTCTTTATTGCAGTCGTCACACTCGAGGGTAAGTTAAAAACAAGATTCAAAGTTTATCTTTTAGGTATGACAAGAAACAAAAATTCTAGCATTCAAAAATATAGGCTATGTAAACTTCAGACCGTTTAAACTTATCTTCATATATTGATCTTCCTGCTTCGAACCAAGAAAATGTTATATACGGAATCACCTTGTTTATTATAAACCTTAAATACATATATTTAATTAACCCTAGGGGGCTATTTTTAAAACGTTAAATTGCGGGGAGGTAAATTTTCTTACCCCATTTATAAACTTTGCATGATCACCAACAAGCATATAAAATTTTATTTTCTACGAAAAAAATTGAAGTTTGCTTAAAAATTGTTGACGACAGCACTTTTTCCATTTAAAAAAAGAAACTTCCAGAAATTATGAGAATATGTAAAGCAACTACATTATTTGGAGACTTCGTCATCAGTGTAAAAGCCTTAAATAATAGGATGCATTTTCAGGGAGCAGTTAAAAGTTCTTTAACTTATGTTTGTATGAAAATGTTAAATAGGCACGCACTATTGTTTCAAAGTACTCACTGAGAAATAAATACATACTTGATAGTATTTTAGATTAAAGAACAGTTATAGATGCCAAAATTATCATGTAGGGAGGTATTGATTATTCTTTTGAATCTTCAATATCTTTGGGTGAGACGACCCCATATATCCCAGTTAATGAATAAGTATGATATGAGTGTCATTTGCTTTGGTGGTATCAAGTTGACCAGCTGGTTTTAGACTTAATACTGCTGGACCCACCTTCGTTCTGTTTTTTAATCTCCAAGAAATATACGGTTTAAAGGGTCCGAAATTCCTACGAAGGCTGCTGTACTGATGATCTGCAGGTAACATTCTATCATAGGTAGAGGGGCTTCGGTCTTTAGGGAGTAACGACGCTACATATAACTTCAGTTAACGTGATTTTGTCGAAAAAAGGTATTATGAGGTTTTGTTAAAGATGAACCCTGATAATTTGTTAAGGGGGAATGTTTCCCGGATAGTGTATGTATTTGATTGTGTCTGGTATAAAGTTTTTGTTTCAATTGGAACTAGGAAAGGTTGTTTTGAGTATTGGTGACTTTAAACAGGTTTTGCATTATTGTGAAATAGAATAGAATTGGTTCTTTATAATATTTTATTTGTAATTGTAATTTGATATATAATTTTACTGGCTTTCCAAAAATATAAGATTTGGTTCTTTTGAGTAAATAAGTTTGGAGATATAAGGGATTATATATCGAAATTAGATCGTTAAAATTTTAAAGATCAATTACCGATTTCTTAATTGCTTAAAATGTTTTTGTTTCACTGCACGTTTCTTTTATGAGATTTAATTGTACAAAAAAAAAAAAATTCTGAAAAAAAAGTTTTAATATCTTTATTGTTTTACACGTTGGCATTTTTTTGTAAAATTTTTCGTCTAGAGTTAAGTGATTGAATTGTGTATATCTAGGAAAGTTCTAGTCTTCTGTAGAAACCAAAAGTATCTACAAAAACATGAAGAAATGCTCTTTCTTATTGTGAAATCCGTTTTTAAAACCATTGCCTAACGATACATAGCAATATATTTTGGATTTACTTTTTTGTGGGACACACTGTATATAATACTCGAAATTCGAAGGATACTTTTAAGCAGTGACGACAACTTAATATGGTTAAAACCTTTACTTGATTGTTTTTAACAGTTTTTTGTAACTTATTTAACTTAGAATATTCCAGATAAAGTTTTGGTCAAAATCCACTAAGATAATAAGTGGATAAGATAACGAGAAAATCCACTAAAACCTTTTACGTTCAAATGCGGTTTCCAACCACGCCAATTATTTCCTTGTAATCTCTTCGCAGTAGTACGTTTTCAGTGCAATTATAAACAAATTTTGTCATGTCAATGGATGTTTTAGTAAATAAAGTTTTACTTAATGTGATAAGTGATAATTTACTTGTTTATCAAAATTGTTGATTTGCTAAAAGTTAAAGGTCCTTTAAGTTTGGGTTCGCTTTTTTTTGGAATCACTGTAGAATGGAAATTATTATTCAAATACTGTTAAACAATAAACAATATCCGGTAATAAACATTTAAATTACTTTATTTTGTAGTCGATTCACTTTTCTGCTATGTATGTCAAGCTACTGATAGTAACACATGCAATAAAACACAGTCGGTGAAGAGTTGCTCAGACACCAACCTTTGTGTAACAATGTCGTACACTTTTGAATACGTAAATTCCAACCAACTTAAACAAGTGAACGTGTTTAGAAAGTTTTGCTCACTTGATGAACTGTCTTGTGATTGGTTATGTAGATCTACAGAAGAGGCAGGAAACGAAAACTGTGAAGTAAGGAAAATACTTAACAAGCTTAATGTGTTTTATTTCTTCTAAATAAAAAAGCACAAGAGTTTCATGAAATGTCATCCCCATTGACCAAATGTAACAGATATCATAAATTGTTTTCAATTTTCCCATATCTTTAATTCAAAAGTTCAAAAAACTCAATTAGTCATAATTATTTCACCTATTTAAATCATAGAATGATTTTGCAAAATGTTATTGCGTGAATATAGATAGATTAATAGATTTTAAATCATATGAGATTTTTGATGACATCATAACCTTTATTATATCAAAAGTAATAAAATCGATTTTCACATGGTTCGGCAACACACCTTATGATGTCATCGAAAAGTACTTACATTGCAAAATGTATTTTTTAGACTTTTTTCAACAGCTTTTTATAGTGCAAAATCAATTTCCCGAGGTGCAAGTTTAAAAGATATTATTTTAGTGAAACCTTTACCCAAATTTACTATTTTAAAGATTTTTTTAAAAGCAAACAAAGCTGGTAAACAGCATCTACTGAGCAGCATCCTGGTAATTCAGCGTAGTTTTCTAAAGAAAGGAATGAAGATAAATTATTTATAATTAATCATTGGTTTACGAGGATGATCTTATTTTTTCAAAAGTTTCATTAAGGATTAAAATCACTTCAAGTTATACATTTAAGACATAAAAATGTCATAAATAATGCGCTGCTGGATTAGCGATTTGGCATTGTTTAACATTAACATTAGGGAAATAAAAATTTGTTCACATAAGGAGAAAATTCACTACATTTATTTTAAATTTTTTATTAATGTAAATATTATCTTTTCTAGCTTTACAGAAACGGATCGAAATTGGTTTTAGGAACATTCCAGGAATTGCCGGAAAATTGTCCTAAAATATTTTTCATCAAATTAAAATTGTTCAACAAATGTTCAACCAAATTGTTCAAAGTTTTAAACAGTTTTTAGATTTACCTTAAAATACGAACAATTATTAGGAAATGTTATTTTTTTACAAACTTTTAATGCATAATTTGACTGAGACTCTATTATCAAGCTTAAACAAAAGAATATAAAATAATATAACAAGTAAAATTTAAAACTAACCAACATTTGTAACCTATCCAGCTAAGCTATGATAACTCTTTGGTTATTGACTGACATAAAAACTAAATTTTTTAATTTAATTAATTTAATGGTGAAATAGATAACGATAAGTTGAATATAATATGACATGTTTGCACATATTTATAATTCTTTATTCTTATTGCGGTTGTCCTAGAAACAAGTATTACATAATTGTTTGGTCTTTTATTTTGTCCTTTATGTTATTATTTCAATTGTGTCTAATGCATTTTTGTCTGTTACTTCTTCGTTTTTTCTTTAGGTATCATGCTGTGAAACAAATCTTTGCAATCGGTCAGTGAACAAACAAGAAATATATTACGGCTTAAGAAGAACGAGCTCCAGTCAACTCCAACTTCAACCAAAATTCTTCTTTTTTATATCTTTAGTTTATTTAGGTAGTGTTATATGTAGCAATTTCATTTAGTAGTTGAAATGAATCTAATATTTATTGAAAATGATTAATTTTATTTTTGATAAGCCAGGAATTTTAACTGCAAAGAAAATTTTAACCCTTAAGAGACCTGGCAACGAATCGCTTTTCCCCTGCATTTTGTTGATTAGCTTAATTGTACTTTGTTAAATAATAATTATTTAAAGCAACGAAAATATTTTAGTTCAGTAAGAGCTTCCTTATTTTTATCTTAAGCAAAATAATACTAAATAATACTAAAATTACTTCATAGTCTATAAATAAATACCTAGTCTGGAAATGGTTGTGACTTTCTGTTATAATATTTGATAGCTTGATGTCTTAATATTTATGTGACACGTGATCAAAAATAAGAGACAAATATAACTAAAAGTTTTGTCAACTTTAAATGTAATAAACATTTTATTCAATGATGCAATGCGATGTGATGTTTTTTGCAATGAGTTAAAATATATTAATTGATTTGGTAAAAGAAAGACGAACAAGTGAGCACAAATTTTATAAGTATAGTAATAAAAACAACAATATTTTTTAGCGACTTGTTTCGAAGTTAACTTACTCTATTTTCTTAGCTTTTAAATTAGTTTTAAAATTTACTTATTCTTTCTTAAATATTATAACACTACAATAAATAACAATGTTCATTAACCCTATTAGCCATGGGCTTTTTCGGTCTTCTTATCCATTGGGGGGAAGGGGACACAAAGGACCCCCCCTCGAGATCTCAGCAAATATACAAGTTACAAAAATTTCATTTGGTAGAACTATTTATTGACCAATTTTCTACAAATTAGTCAAAAAATATATTTGGTATGGCACCACTTGTTGTCATTATGACGTCATAAGTGGGCATGCCCAAAATATGCAATTATGACGTCAATTTTTTAAAAATACGTCATATAAGTCAATTTTTTGGTCTAATCTATATTTTATTGTAATACTCACCATAATTTGGCCAATAAAACTTTTTGTAAGGAGAATTTAAAGTCTGATCAAGTTATACAACACATTTATTAAGGTTGCACTTTTTTACGTCACGTGACAAAATGACCACTACCCCCCAAAAATTCAAAATTTGAAAAAAAAAAAATTAGATTCTAAAAATATAATAAATTTAGGAAAATATATAACTAACATTACTGTCAGCACATTGAAATTTGAATGTTTGCTGTATTTACTAATGACCAAGAAGCTTTGTCATTTTTTGATTACATTAATAATAAACATAAAAACATGAAATTTACTTTTAAGAAAATAATGGTTATTTGAAAACTTCAGTATTACATAAAAAAACTTACTCAGGATTACTGACTAACTATGTAAGCTTTACCAGTTTTTCTTATAAAATAGGACTAATCAAAACACTCGTTGATCGTACTTATGAAATCAATAACACTAATGAAGGCTTTGAAACTGATATAAAAGATATGAAGATTTGCTTACAACACAATTTATTCCCTCCTTAACTTATTGATAAAACAGTTAAAAATTAAAAAAGGACCTAAAATTGATTGCAGGGATTTTAAAATACCATATATTGGAAGACATTCCGATATCACACAGGAAAAAAAATAAATAAATATGCTTCAAGTACTGCAAAAACATGACTATAAAAGTAGTCTTTTTTTCTTCTAAATTTAAAGATTATTTTCTAATATCCTTTACTTAAACAAGTTAAATCTAATATTGTGTACAAATTTCAATGTGCTAACTGTAATGTTAGTTATATAGGGGAAACCACCCGACACTTTAATACACGTATTAATGAACACTTGAAAACTGACAAGCATTCGCATATATATAAACCCACACATAGGGATGAAAAAATGTTTGATTTCTATTTTAGATACTGCAAGAACATAGTATCAGTTAAAAATAAAGGAGGTTTTGTATATAAAATGGGAGAGGCCTGAGCTGAACAGACAGGTTTCCCATTATTAAGTCAGCAAGTTATTGGTTTAGGCGTTTTTTATTTTTTGTTATTCTTCTCGTATACGGAACACGGAATCGAACAATTTCCGGAACGATTTTCAGGAACATCCGGACACTTTCCCGAACAATTTCCTGGAACTTTTTTTTTTTTTTTTTTTCTGTTTACTATTTTTCTATCTCGCTGACTTCTCTGCCGCAAGCGGCTGGATTTTTCAATTTCACTTAATTAGTTAATTTCTTATTTTCCTTTGATCTTTTTACTAACTTATTATATATTCTTCTAGAATTATTTTTATTGACCTTTTGTCACTTGTAACATTTTTAATTATTAACCCTATATTAACTGTTTTCAAGGACAATACCGTAAAATATTGACCGACGTTAAAGTATTGTCCCGAGCTTGCAAGTGCAAAACATCAACGGATGTCAATATTTAATGTATTTCCCGAGAAAACAGGAAAATAAATAAATCAGAATCAGTTAAAATTTATATGGAAATAATAAAAATGCATTTTAAATTAAAAATACTATTTTCTGGTATTTTACAGATCAAAAAATGGAAAAACTGTCTCATCAGTTTATATTCAACTTGATTGGCTAACTAAAATTCTAATTATGCAAAATTATAATCCGTTTTTTCTGATCGGGAAATCATATTCACAAATCATAACTATGTTTTTTGTTACAAAGTAACATAAATGGAATTGATAAATATGATACAATTAAAATTAACGAATGCCATTAAGTTATATTTATGTAAAGTTAATTAATTGTTCTGTGTATTTATTATCTCCAGAGGTATGAAGAACAAAGTATCCTTAAGTGTGTTTGTCAGTATTTAATAAATATATTCCCTTTATTGATAATAAATTCCCTTGGGACTGAGAGAACAAAACTAAAATAATATTTAACGGGTTTTTTTGCAAAAAGTTTTCTTTATAAAAATTCTTACAATCTGTAAATTAACTTATTTTATTGAATAAATTTTGAGCGAAAATTGATGTAACATTTTTGTATTACTTTCACCAAAAACTACTATAAACAACATGTGATGTTACGTCACAATTATGCAAAATAACACACAGAGCGTTATTCAGAAAGCTGATCTATGAAAGAATACGCAAGTAATCTCAAAATTTACGTACTTTGTGTTGCCTACACATATTGGGTATGAAACCCGATTTTCAAAGTGCTGCTGTGGCCTTTTTTCAAGCTTCAGGATGGGATATTTAGCACATTATTTCCTTGATACTTTTACCTTCTATTGAGAAAAATACTGAAAGGATATTTTTTTCTGATAATTATGTGCATAAGCACCTTTAAGTATATTTGTAGATAAGCTATTTGTTTTTGTGACATGCGTTTAGGTAAGAAAAATCTGGTCCTAAAAATACTCATTTCTGGTATATTATTTTTTTTCCTCCTGGAAAAAAATTGTTTGTTTTTACTACATTTTACTACTTACATCATTCCTGAATGTTTCAGCCTCTTAACCAAATTTGCAGATAAACTGCATAAATTGCATCTATTCCGCCCCACTAGGTATATATTTTAAGATTAAATATTTCATCCTAAAAAAGTAAATTAGGAATGTAAATGTCTCTGATTTGCCTCAAAGATGAGCACTAGGCCTAATAAAAGTGACATATTCCCGAAAATCTATTGAAATATAAATTTAACTTTGGCAGCTATTTTTTGGTTCAATCATTTCATCATAAAAAGCATACTGGTCATTCAATAGTTTACACGTTGTAATACTTTGAAGCTGCAACTTCTTTCCCAAAGTGAATTTCCACTAAATGATTCTGGGAACGAGGTTAGATAAGGTGGAAATAAAACTGAAATTAGAAATTTTCAGATTTAATTTTTGGTCAAAAATAAATTGTTATAGTTTGTTTGTGGCCATTATTTCAAGTTAAAATATTCTTGTATTATTTGACGGAACTTAGCAAAATAGTCATCCTTTATTATTATTGTTATTATTATTTTCTTTATTTATAGTCAATATATACAATAGTTTTATACAGAGCTAATTAAAATCCTGGTTCCTTTTAAATTTATATACATATCTCTGTATGAAAACATTTTGTTGATTATCCTGCTTAAAAGGGACATGACAACTCGATGAAATGTTTTGTCAGGGTATAAAAACTTCTTTGAATGTTTTATGGGGTTATGAAATCTTTTCTTAAAAATCAAAAAAATCCTACGCATCCCCCCCACCCGGAGTTAAAGGTGTCCGCTCCCTTCTTTACAAATTTTATTTCGATTTTATAGACGATGGATTTTATAGACGACATTTGACGTGTACAATTTATTATGGCTACACCTTTCTCATCAATTAGATGGTTTTAGATTTTGAACAGATTTTTGTATGTCAGTAACCAGTGTATTCGAATATAAAGTTTAAATCAAATATTGCAGTTAAAGATGTGAAGCAACATCCAAAGAAGCAAAGTATGTTTGTGCAGTTTTTTTTTTGTACACAAAATGTAGATTGTCCATCACGTTTCGTCACAAAAACCTGTCGAACTTATTCTCTCTTGTTTCAAAAAGTCAATATGGCAGAAAGCAAAGACATAACTTTGGATCATATACGTCTTCAAGTGCTAGGTGAGGCATCAAATATGTAAAAATAAGATATTCAATATATCCGCGATATATCACCATGGCCTCAGACTCAGGCAATCTTGAAATTTTATTTTGACATGCAATGTCAACGTTTTTAATAAGAAACATATTAAATATTTTACAGTGTTCATATAAAGGTAAATATTTACAAGACCCAACCTACTAGTTTATGTTTACACTAGGGATAATTACTCCTATTTCATCATATAATTTCTGCATCTCAGAATGATAATGTGTGTATACATTCCTCATTTTCATTTTTAGAAATGTTTATTAAATACTTATTACATCTTCATTGATTTTAAAAAATTGTATCATTTTCTTTGATATTTTTCTTCCAAGCATCAATGGTGTTTTGCATATCAGCTGCAAGGTGGGTTTGTTTAGCCCAGGTGGTATCTAGCAAAGATGAATATGTTATTAATATTAATCAGTGAACACAACTTAGTTTTTTATTAATCTTTGTCTCATTACTTTCTTTATAAATTGAAACATTGTGTTTTTATATCCATGAAAATTAGAGTTCAAAACTCATTATAGTTGAAAAGGAAACAATGATAAAACATTCAGAAGCGAAAAACTTAGTCTCCCTTAGGTAGATTATTAGTGTTATAGCAGCTAGGGATACAGTTGGGGTTGCAGCTGTGGCAGTTCGTAAAAGATATCTTCTTTAGAAGCCTCCCCCGAGCAATACTACTAAGCAACTCGGTAAGACAGCAGTTTAGGCATGTATATATGGATTTCGGCCTAGTGAACATCCATTTTGTACGATTTAAAAACCAATGGCTTTACCAAGATGGTCTAGTATAATTAAAATTATCTTTTAAAAGCGATATAAATGCACATGTTTGTATTTAAAATTCTGCATAATTAAAATATTTTATACTTGAATCAGAAATTGCAATAATCGAGGAGACAAACTGTTTTTTGTATTTGAAAATTATTAAAATATTTCGAAAGAAAATTCTATTCATACCCAGTTTTTTTTTCTTGTTCTTCCTTCTCCAAGTTTCATATATCGCACCAAGTGCTAACATTACCAAAAATGATACTAATAAAGATGTAAATGAAGTCCAAAACAAACCGCGATCGGGATGAAACAGATTGTCAACATCTTCTTCAGTATGCTAGTAATAAATTAGAATAAATTATCATAATAAAATAGAATAAATTATCATAATAAATCAGCATACTCATGTAAAAAATATTTAGGCTTGCGAAAAATTAAGTTTTTATGAAATAAATGGTTCAGTAAATTATTTAAATAAATAAAGATTAAAATGTTACTGATAGACTAGTAATGGAATATTCATTTGATTAACAAATTTAATTTTAATTTTCAAGTAAATTATCGTAAGACTTGAAAACGGCGCGTCTTGTATTTTTCAAAACACTTTTATACCACTTATTAGCTTAATTATAGGTGGAAACGAGGAGTTATAGTTTGAGTTAATAAGAGGCTCAATCTTTAATAGATGGATCTTTGATATACTTTAACTTTTTAATACTTTAGGGTGAATGGAAGTTTAAGTAAAACAACAACTATATACTTTAAAGCTATATACTAAAACATTTTCTAAATTAAAAAAATATTTACCTATAATTAATTGGTCTGCCAAGTGTAAAAGCAACAAAAAATATGGAATCTTACATTTCTTGTGTTCATATCTTGATATATGCAGGCTTTCATGATCAGACCATTCTCGTTGGTAAAATGGTTCAAGTACTTATAGTCGATCTCGTCACGTACTAATACACCATACATAAATCCATTTGAACTGAAATCAATGTCTTGGAACTCATATAACTCATCCATTTGAGGAATATACTTACGTCCATATGTAGACGAAAGAAAATCAAGCATAAGTCCTACATCAGAAGATATAAAGTTAAAACGTCAAATTCATGGTATAGTTAGTGCAATATTTTTTATAGAAATTAAGATTGTTTGGAATTTGAAAGTTGTAATAAAAGCATCAGAAAGGTTGTGTTTCTTTATGATAAAAATATTTATATCTTTCTCCTTCTCATAATAAGTTACTTTAGAAACAACGAAAAAAATAGTTTTTATTTTTATCTACTTTTCTTAATTCTCTACATTGAATCTCAAATTTTAAAATATGAAATTTTTGCTGTTTCTCGGTTTTTAAAATTGGGTTTGTTATTTGTGTTTGTTTACTTGTTATCCTGTCATTGCGCTTCTAAAATCGATAGTGAAAGTACTAACGGAAAACAGAAACAGAGCTCATAAACTCCAACTATTGAGCTTTTATGTGAAACGTCAGAGGCAGATAATAAATCAGATAATAAAAATCAAATTAAACTAGAACCAACATGTTGCTGTTAATACTAGAACATAAAAAAATTTATGTTTACTTATTATTATATATAATTATAAATTGCAAAAGGGTATACGCAAGCTTAAATGGACTAAATGGATGTTTTTAACATATTTTTTAGCTTTACCGGTTTCCGATTATGCAAACCTTTTTTTTAAAAAAATCCAGAATGCAAACCTTGATCTGCTTTATAGAGTGATATGAGCGATTATAATCTGTAATTGTAATCTGTAATTATAATCTGTAAATATATGAATTACAATTTCTAAAATAACTTTTACAATCAGTTAGCTCATCTAAATCAAAATCTTGTTAATTCCAATGCGGAGAGCCTAGGTTTTTGCTTGTATTTACTTTGTAATGAATAGTAAACTTTTGACTACTGATAACTAGTTGAGCATAGGCTGAAAGTAGAGTTTCTCTTAGAGAAGCCTTGTTTGTTGTCTAAAAAAGTTGCTCGTAGTAAGAAAACTGATTGATGATCTATTAAACATATTATATACTGTCCTTGGATATGAAAAATCGAGGGTTCCTGTAGTCGTAGATTAAGGGACTTAAAACTCAGCAGAAATTAGGAAAAGTATAAATCCGACAAATTAAAAACAATATTCTTTAAAATTAAAGAAAAAAAAATTAAACAAAAAAAATACAAAATATACTAGTACCGTAAATCGAATCGTCTTTCAGTGTATCGAGAAGGTTGGTTATTTCGATCTCTAAATAGACAAAAGGATTATTTTCCAAATAGACACTACCTATGTAATAATATCACGTATTTTTGTATAAGAACTTCACTAAAGACAGATAAATAGTAGTTATTTAACATATCCTCCGCTTTTTTGAAAATTTTGACCAGATGACACTTTTCTGATGTCACAAAAATGTTAAAAATGGATAATGACGTCATAATTGCGATTTTGTTTTCCAGTTTTAAATGGCATTTATAAAATAAGATTAGTTCAATAATAAAAAGTTATAGCTAATTCATCTTTTTTGATTTTTAGTGGTAAAAATGCTGATTTTGCTACTATAGCTTACTAAAACGCAAATATTTTTTCTTTCAAAGCACTTGTCGCTTTGAAATTTGAGGAAAACACGTGTATTATGTACATACACAAAGTCAAAAACACAGAGGTGTGTTTTCAACACAAGAAATTTTCAAATTAGAGAAATAATCGGTTAATATAGGTTAAACAATTCCTTCAAGTTGAATTAAATCCAAAATTCTCTACGGAAAAATAACACAAACTCACCGTAGATAATAAGAAATTTCACAGCAACGCAACTTCATACTGAAATCTATTTTTTCTTCAACTCTTTATCAATACTTTTTTTGCATCTTTTAAAGTAATAATATATCTACTAATAAACTAATTTTCTTCTCTAGACCAAACTTTTACCTGGTTTTGTAGACAAGAAACTTCTTCGATTTGGTTACTTTTATGGATTTTCATCTACATTCTGTCTATTTTATTTTAAACTATGTTTTGCAACTCTGCAATTTTGCATACACAAAAGTTACACTTTGGCTTTAAAAACACTGAATATTTTGAGTAGTACTTCTATCTGGATCTTTAAAATTGAGAATTGCTTGTTTGTTTTTGATTTGAATCCTTCGTTTAAAATATCTACCATCTTGATTTTCTCTACTTAATTTTTTCTATATGCTGTTTCTTCGCGTAAACTGTCTTATCATCTTAGCGAGAAAATAAAAAATTTCGGATTTCCTTAAGGGAAAGTATGAGACAGCAAAGATTCTTCAATATTTTCAATTTTTCTAATATAAGCTGTCAAAAAAAAATTTAGTTTAATTTTAAAAACAAGTTGTTGTTGTTTATATTGAATAACAGCCCGAGCGCACTTTAAATTGATACCTCAACTCATCTTCGTGGACAACTCTACTTTCACTTAAATCAAACACTGCATTGATTACTCACCTTTTTGGACAATTCCACCTTCACGTTAAAACAAACACTACATCCATTACTCACCTTTATGGACAATTCCACCTTCACATTA
>JAYJMI010477726.1:0-34139 GCA_036873855.1 Sarsia tubulosa
AGGCGAAAGGAGCTAAGTTACTTTAAACGATGGCTTTACACTGATGAATTCTACGCAATTTCTCTCGTGTAGTGTGATCATTAATATTGCAGGAACAGTCGTTCGCAGGTTTACAAACGACAGCTGGATCCGCTTTGATGACTTTAACTTCGGCTCTGGAGCTTCCACTATTACCGTGTCGGCAGCTTCTGGTAGCATAGGAGGAACGATCGAAGTGCGCGCAGGCTCATCAATAGGACCAATCATTGGATCTGTGGTGCTAGCTAATACTGGCGGCTGGAACAGCTACCAGAGCTTCTCAACGGACTTTGCCAACATTGTATCAGGCGTTGAGGATCTCTACTTTGTCATCAAAGGTGGCAGTGGTATCTTGATGAAGATCGCATCCTTCCAAGTTGATTTCCAGGTGAATCCAGGGGACCTTGGAATAGAGTTTGCTGCAGCAGATTTTAATACTGAATCCCACCCTCTAGATGATAATATCATTAATATTGTAGGAACAGTCGTTCGTAAGTTCAAAAACGATAGCTGGATCCGCTTTGATGATTTTGACTTCGGTTCTGGAGCTTCAAGCATTACTGTGTCGGCAGCTTCTGGTAGCGTAGGAGGAACGGTCGAAGTGCGCACGGGCTCATCAACTGGACCAATCATTGGATCTGTGGTAATAGCTAATACTGGTGGCTGGAACAGCTACCAGAGCTTCTCAACGAACTTTGGCAACGTTGTATCAGGTGTTGATGATCTCTACTTTGTCACCAAAGGTGGTGGTGGTGGTGGTGGTGGTGGTGGTTTCTTGATGAAAATCGCGTCATTCCAAATCGACTAGAATTAGGCCATAATAAAGATCTAAACTAACAATGCGGGCTGCTCAGAGATGGGCGGCCCGTTTTTTGTAGATTTAGGAACGACGTAAATAAACCTGTGCTTGGTTGATAAGTGCACAGTTGAGGTGATATCCGGTTTTGACGACTATGGAGATCTGTATCGATGGAGACGCTCCGCTCTTGGAGCGATGCCAACACTCAGCGGAAGTGATCGAGTTCTTTGTCGTCTCCGGGATCGCCCTGTGAATTCTAGTTTTAAACCTGTATTTGTTATCGAATACAATGGGGCATACGTCTGCACCTTTGATCCCTATAAATACACAAATAATAAGCCCTATCTTGGGACGACTCAATACGTTGGATTACTCGGTTACGCAAATACCGGACTGTATGCAGAGGCAGACTTGAATTAGATCGTGGTATTAATCATTCCTATGAACAAGAAAGGCCGTGCTGATCAGCACGGCCTTTTATTTTGATTGGTTACTACTGGGGCAAATGCCCGTCTTGTAGGCTTTGGTCATTGCCGCAGGTGCATTTGGACTGTTTACTGTCGTTTACGGCAGCGATATTTGTTTAAGAAGGAAACACTCGCACGGACTTCTCCTTTGTTCAGCGCTTCCTAAGCGCGTTTTTTGAAATCATATTGAAACTCATTTTTCAGGTGGAAAAAGGCCAAAGCGATGAGCTTTGTTCACGGCAGCAGCTGCGTTCACGACATGGAGCTTTTCGTAAATGCGGCGGATGTAGGTGGCGACGCTGCCGTAGCCAATGCCCAATTTGTCACCGATCTCTTTTTTTACCAAACCCTCTCCCAGTAGCATGAGTATTTCCAATTCTCTTGTGGAGAGCGATTTATCCAATTCGAGTTGAACGGGTTGCTTCTGTAATTCATTTAAGATGAATTGCGCTATACTACTGTCGAGGGATGCGCCTCCGTCCATTACGGTGCGGATGCCTTCTTTGATTTGGCTGACGGTCGATGATTTTAACAAGTATCCCGCGGCCTTTCGTTGAATGGCATTGACGACATCTTTCTGGTTATTGGATCGGGAAAGTATGATGATTTTTGTGTTGGGCACTTCTTTGGTAAACCATGGCAGGGCTTCCAAGCCGCTCATTCCGGGGAGATTTAGATCCAAGAGGATGACATCAGGTCGATTTTCTCGATTATACTCCACGCTGCGCAAAGCTACTTCTGCGGCGCCATATGTCCCGCAGAGTTCCATATCCGGCTCATCTTCCAATGCCATTTCGATGACTCGACGGTATGTGGGATGATCTTCAACCAGCATGATTCGGATAGGTTTATTCATATTTCGGACGTTTTTTAAAGGGCTTCATTTCTAATTGCTATTAGGCTAGTTGAGGGATGGCAGCATTTGAAGAAAGCGTCTTTTTGTTCGTAGCTTTAGAATTATGCAGGTGCCTCCGTCTACCGAACTGTTCACACTTAGACGGGCGCCCATGAGACGGGCTCGGCGTTTGAGTGAGCGCGGACTTGTGTTGCTGAGATTCGATAGGCCTTGCCCATTGTCGGTCACGGTCAGCTTGATTTGACTTTTTGTGGCGATCAAATGTGTGCTGAGGTGTGTGGCTTCGGAGTGGCGACAGACGTTCACCAGGCATTCTTTATAGAATAGAAAAAGATCGGAACGGGTTCTTGGTTTGAGTCGGAGCAGATGGGCATCTCCATCAATTTGAAGATTGTGCTTTAGGTGAACGACGACTCGCTCGGCAATCCGCTCGATCTCTTTATTCAAACTGATTGTAGATATTTCTCCCGACTGAATGCTACTGCAGTGCTGCACCGCCGAGCCTGTTACTTCAGTCGCCGTCCGGATGTAATTTAAGAGTTTCGTTAGCTTTGGGCGGTTATCCATCGCGTCGTGAGCAAGATCGCTTAGCAGCCCGATACTGTGGAGATCGGCTCCCAGCTCATCGTGAAGATCGGCGGCAAATCGTTCTCTGATTTGAGCAATATGACGCATCCGAATCATACGGTCGATCAAGATGGTAATGACAATCACCACAGCAAGTATTGCAGCCAGCCAAGACACGCGGATCAGATTTGTTTTTTGCTTCGTGTAACGGCGGTTTAATTCAGCGGTAATGATAGGCCGTTCAGTTTCCCAGTCATGCCGTTGGGTGAGTTGATTCATCCATTCGCGTATGGGAAGGATATTTCCATAAAAATTGAGCCCATCCGTCAATTTCGACAAAGTGTGCAGGTTATCCTTTGGGTTAATCTGCAAGTTGGTCGATGCGGATTTACCTAGCGCGACATTGCTACCTTCGCTTATGAGCTCTATTTCTGCGAATCCTGTGCGCGAACCTTTATCAAGGCCATTATCGAATATGTAGGGGGCTACGGCAATCAAGCGGACGAATCGACATGAGGTCTCGGGGATATTCCAGCTCATAATGGGGCTCATTTCGTAAATGTGTTCACACTGTGCATCTAGTAGCTGCACTGCGTCGGAGAAATCTGCTTGCATCGCACCTTCGATTCTTAGGTGACGTGGTATGCCTAAATCACCCAGAAATGCTTGTGGGACGGTATCACTTTGATCCACGGCGTGTAAATTGATTTGGGAAATGACATGTGGTTCTTCTAGGTCGATTGTAAAGGTTGGTTGATCGGCTTCGCCGATCCCACTTAAGAAGGCCGCGCCTTTCTTTTCAGACGAAGAGTCCATTAGGTAGGGGACTGCTCCATCTGTTAAATATCGCTCTCCCCAAGCATATATTGGGTAGGGGGAGGGGGATGTGCTAGTGACCGGGCGCCTTAAAGCGCAATTTTTGGATCCATTGAAGACCAGCAGTTCGGCTAATTGTAGCGAGTAGTAGCCGTCGATTCCTCTTCTCGTGAGTTGGGTGGTTTCGATTCGTATCCAAGATGCCATTGTTCCCTGGCATGGCACGATCAAGGGCGCAATTCGGGGAAACAAGTCATCTTGCTCTGTAAATGAGGCAATCACCGTGCCTTGTTTGTTGCTCTGGGAACCAGCGATGATTCTAAAGTCTAGAGGGAAGCCATCAGCCTGAAATCCTTGTGTGCTGTTGCGCATCAGTGTCGGCACCAGCACGATTTCATCAATCGAGACTTCCTCACCCAGATCGACTTCTACCCATTCAGCTTGGTGTGGATCTTTAGTTCTTCTTGAGCGATAGCCGATGGCACCGTTGCCGCTGCGAAGACTGAGCTGTGCGAGTTGCTCCAGTTCTGCGTCGATTTCAACCAAACGTAGTTCTAGTTCTGATAGCGTGCGTAGATTTAGTGACTTATCGAGGTCGCGATTGAGAGGCAGATCGGAGGATTCCGCTCGATCCGATATCGTTAAGAAGACTCCTATGAGTAGGGCTATTTTGATACTGATTGCGAGTTGGGACATTTCCGGTAGCGACTGTGAGTTGAGGCGTCTTTGATCTTACAGTGTGTAAAATTATGGACTCGACGTCCATATTATAGCGGAAACGGAAAAGGTGCTCTGTCTACTAAACAGTATACAGACAGCTTTTCACTATCGGGTTATATTGCGAGTGGAATTTTTAGTTCAATAGGAGCGCAATGCCTCTGAGTGAATTAAAATCAAATTAACGTCCTCAATCACCCTCAATAATTATCATCATGAAAAAGCTACTTAATACACTCGTCGCAGGCACATTGCTTGCTGCTTCAGCTAATGCCGCGTTAATCTTTGACGCTTCCACTACCAATACCTCGATTGTTTCAAACAATGTAAATGCAAGTGGTTCAAATGCGTTAACGGGAAGCCCCAGCAGTCTGGTCTTTACGAATTCCAATGGAAGTCTAAATAACTCGGGATTCGCCAGCACTAGTGATATAAATACTTTATTAGGGACTTCATTGACAGCAACCGATACAGTAACAATTAGCACAACTTTGACTAGTTTGACAGGCAGCACCACCCCAACAGGGATTGAGTTCGGTATGAACCCGAACGCTGCCTTTCGCTCCACTGGTAACCTCGCGCTAGCAATCAGATCCAATGGTGGGGTGCAACTTTCAGGAGGTGCATTTACAGGTGCTCAGGTTGCTGGATTCACTCTCGATATGAGCAGCATTTACGACGGATTCGGGGTCACACTGACTGCCGATAATACAGGTTGGAGCTTTGATCTTGTCGATGTAGTTCTTTTGACTGGATCTAGTGCGACGATCTCGGGAACATTTACTGGAACGCAATTCGTTGATAACTTCGGAGGTGGTAATTTCTATCTCGGAGCTCAGAAAACGGCAACACCAGACATGATCATGAATATCAGTTCAGCATCTGTCGATGTGTCAGTTATCCCTGAGCTATCGGCGACGCCTGCGTTGCTCGGTATCTCGTCTCTCATGGCAGTTCTCTTCATTCGCAGACGTCGGAGTTAATTCTGTTTGAATTACGATTTGTTGAAGCCCTCAGGATGTATTCATCTTGTGGGCTTCTTCATTTGTAGATTTTGAGTACTGCTTCTCAAGTGTTTGAAGGCGGCGTGTTATTTGTAGCGATGTCCACCAAACTGGAGACATACATTCATCAGAAATGAGGTAAACTGCCGTGATTACTTTGTTCAGGGGAGCAATCTACACTTCCAATCAATAATGCGAAAAACAAGGCCTAAGAGTTTATTAAAATGATAGATAATAATATTAACTTCCTGAAGAGATTCGCACTGATTGTTGCCTTTCTGTTCTGCAATTCTGCGGATGCGGCGAAGCCTAATATTATCTATATTTTGGCGGATGATATGGGGTCTGGTGATGTGCAGATTCTGAATGCCGAACGCGGGAAAATTCCAACGCCGCATATGGATTCGCTGGCCAGAGGAGGCATCATCTTCACTGACGCGCATTCCGGCTCTTCGGTATGCACGCCCAGCCGTTACGGTATTCTTACCGGGCGTCACAGCTGGCGCACGCGTCTGCAATCCGGAGTGGTTGCGGGCTACAGCAAGTCGTTGATTCGTCCGGATCGCTTGACGGTTGCTGGTTTCTTAAAGCAACAAGGGTATGCGACGGCATGTATTGGTAAGTGGCATTTAGGTCTGGATATGCCAACGACCGAAGGAGGCATTGTCAGTCACGGACAGTCAAAAGATGTCGATTGGAAGGGCACCATCAAGAATGGGCCGAATGCTGTGGGCTTTGATTATTTTTATGGTATATCCGCCTCACTAGATATCCCTCCTTACATTTATATTGAGAATGACCGTTTCGTTGGAGAATGCACCACAGAAAAGGCATTTCACCGTAAAGGCGCGGCGCACGAGGATTTTGAGGCAGTGGATGTGCTACCACTGATCAGTCGAAAGACGACCGAATTCATTCAGGAGCAAAATTTCGATGAGCCATTTTTTGCCTATGTCTCACTGACCTCACCGCATACCCCCATCGTCACGACTGCGGAGTGGAAAGGAAAAAGCGGCCTCGGTGGCTACGCCGATTTTGTTATGCAGACAGACGCGGTTGTGGGCGAAATTGTCGCGGCAGTCAACGCAGCTGGGCTCGGCGAAAATACGATTATCATCGTGACGAGTGACAACGGCTGTTCTCCGGCGGCTCCATTTGCTCAGTTGGAGGCACAGGGGCATTTTCCCAGTGCTCAGTTTAGAGGAACCAAGTCCGATATTTGGGATGGTGGGCACCGCGTTCCGTTTATTGTAAGCTGGCCGGATGTCGTTCAGCCAGGGGCTGTCAGCGACGAATTGATATGTCTGACGGATCTGATCGCCACTTGTGCAGATGTTCTCGGAGTCAAGCTCCCAAATACGGCAGGGGAGGACAGTGTCAGCTTTGCTCCGGCATTGCGTGGGCAAGCAATTGTATCTTCGCGCGCAGGGATTATTCATCACTCGATTAGCGGTCACTTCGCATATCGTCTTGGAAAGTGGAAGTTGTGTCTGGCGAAAGGCTCCGGTGGTTGGTCAGCGCCTACGGAATCGAGTTCCCATGAAGATAGTCCAATCGCGCAGCTCTATGACATGGAGGCAGATCCCGGAGAAACAACGAATCTGTATACATCGCATCCTGAAGTCGCGAGGCGACTACTGAGTCAACTGGAGCTTGATGTGCAGCGTGGTCGCAGCACAGCAGGCGTAGACGTTTTAAACGATGTGAAAAATATTATTCTCAATAAAAACGAAAAATAGGCCATGAAAAGATACTTCCACATTTTGGTAATTACCCTGCTATCCTTCAGCTTGTCTGCGGGCGCTCAGGAGACTTTGGCTCCCTTGACGGATGCCGGGCCGCCTCAAACGCATACCGAGCTTTGGGCTGGCTATGATCCCCGCGCTGAACCGTTGGATATTGAGGTTCTCAAGGAATGGGAGCAAGATGGTGTCGTTGTAAAAGTGATACGTTACCGTATTGGTATTTTCAAAGGAGAGAAGGCGATGATGGCCGCAGTTTACGGTTATCCGAAAGGTGGAGAGGACTTGCCAGGACTGGTCAACATCCATGGCGGCGGGCAGGCGGCTAACCACATGGCTGTGCTCACGAATGCGAAACGTGGCTATGCCACAATTTCAATCGCCTGGGCAGGGCGGCTCAATGCGCCGGGTTACAGAGTCAATCCATCGGTTGTCAAACTCTTCTGGGACGGCAAAACAACGGATCCGGCCTATCGTGTGACGACGGACTGGGGCGCACTGGATGCGTATCATGCTCCCAGTAAAAACGGCAAGGATGCTTTCGCCTCACTGCCAAAACCGGCAGAGTGGACCCTGGATACGGTTAACTCACCGCGTAACAGTTCTTGGTTCCTCTGCACTTTGGGAGCGCGCCGTGCTCTGACCTTTCTAGAGCAGCAGCCTGAGGTGGATGCGGAGAAGCTTGGCGTCTATGGCCATTCCATGGGGGGGAAGCTCACTGTTCATACGGCTGCAGTGGATTCTCGCGTGAAGGCGGCAGCCCCTTCCTGTGGCGGCTACAGCGCACGCTCCGATAAAGGCGCCCTCTACAATGCGACGATCAATGATGATGTCGCCTTAGTGAAACTGTCTTGCCCGATTTTGTTCCAGAGTCCGGCGAACGACTTTCACGGACGCATCGACGATTTGCAAAAGGCCGTTACGGAGATCAAGAGTTCGGATTGGCGTGTTACCAGTTCACCGCACCATAATCACCAGGACACTGCGAAGTATGTGGTCGCTAGCCAACTATGGTTCGATCAGCAGTTGAAAGGGACCTTCAAGTTCCCCGAGACACCGAAGCTTAAGGTGGATCTTAAAACGAAAGACCATACTCCGATGGCATCTTTAGTAGTTGATCCATCAAAGCCGATTGTCGCGGTGGAATTCTACTACTCGCAGCACGGTCAAATGGATGGGTTGAAGGATGAGATTGCGAATACGAAGAGCCGATTTTGGCATTATGCCGCGGCTACGAATAAAGCAGACGTCTGGACTGCGGCCCTTCCTTTGTCTGCCGTGGGCAAGCCACTCTGGGCATTTGCGAATGTGACATATGCCTTGGATAAGCCAGTTAGTGCTGCGGGCTATTACTATGCCGTCGATACCTCGTCAGAGTTCAACCTTTCATCGTTGATGTTCATGGCCAGTTCCGACGAGCTTAATTCAGCGGGTGTTCAGGCATCCGCAAAGCCATCGCTTATGATCGAAGCCTTTCAGGGGGATTGGGAGAAAGAATGGTTTACCTACAGACCAAAAGAATGGGGCCGACTGACGCATAAGGTTTATGACGTTCAATGGGCGGCTCCCTCTGGTGCAAAAATGGCCTTTAAAGTGAAGTCTGAGGCAGCGAACAAGATGGTGGTCGGAATTGATGATTATGCGGTGGAGGTAGACCTCGACGGTGGTTCCGAATGGCAGCAAGTGACGCTGGATGCAGCAGACTTTCACAATGCTGATGGCGAGCCATTGGGCGAGTGGAGTGGAATCAAAGAACTGCGTCTTCTTGAAAAAGACACAGTGCGTAAAATAACAAAGGGAAAGAAGTCGATCTTGAAACTAGGCGGCAAGTGGAAAGGACCGCATCCCGAATTCTCCAATCTCCGTTGGCTCAAATCGAACTAGTATGTCGTTCACAATAGAAATACATAAAATGAAATCAGCCCTACTATCGTTACTTTTCTTAAGTACTATCGGAGCTGCGCAAGCGGCTAGAATCGAAGCGGATCGTGAAGTCGTTTATAAAGTGATCGATGGTGTGGAGTTGAAACTACATGCTTTTGAGCCGGACGGTCTCAAGGCTTCAGATCAGCGACCTGCTATCGTATTCTTTTTCGGAGGTTCGTGGACCGGAGGCACTCCTAAGCAATTCTACCAGCAAGCGCAGGCGATGGCGGATGCGGGCATCGTGGCCTTTGCGGCAGACTATCGGGTCAAGAGTCGCAATGACACGACTCCATTCGAGTGCGTTAAAGACGGCAAGTCGGCCATTCGCTGGGTGCGTGAACACGCTGCTGGATGGGGGGTCGATCCGAATCGCATTGTATCAGCCGGAGGTTCGGCGGGGGGCCATGTGGCAGCCTGCACGGGGGTTATCGAAGGCTGCGAGGAGGGTGGAGACAACCTCAAAATCAGTTCCATTCCGAATGCGATGATTCTTTATAATCCTGTATTGGATACGACAGAAAGAGGCTTCGGATCAAGACGCTTCAGCCCGGAGCAGCAAACCGATCTCTCTCCCTGCCATCACGTCCGTAAAGGGATCGTTCCAACGCTTATCTTTCATGGCATAGATGATAAGACCGTGCCCTTTGAGAACGCAGTGCGATTTACAAAACTTATGAATGAAGCAGGCAATGACTGTGTCCTGATTCCCTTCGAAGGTAAGGATCATGGCTTCTTTAACGGCACCTTCTTTCGTCCTAAGAATGGAGATGATGACTTTAACCTGACCGCAAAGCATAGCCTCGATTTCCTAGTGAAGCACGGATTCGTCGACTGAGGTGTGACGATTCCCCCTAAAAATAACAGATATGATACCCCCACCAATTTTTAAAAGAACTGCCCGTTTTTGTATACTGGCATGTGTATTCGTTTTTCAGTTACATTGCCATGCCACGCACTACCGTGTCTATTTGATTGGAGGACAGTCGAATGGCACGGGGCGTGGAGATGTCGCGCAGCTCACAGATGCGTTGGCTCAATACGCACTGCCTCAAACCGATGTTCAATTTTACTATCGCAAGACGCTCGATTCGTCGACCAATGAAACATTGGCGGAAGATGTCTGGATTGATCTTGAGCCTGGTTCGGGGCATGGCCAAACCGCTCCGGTTCACGAAGTAGAGTTCGGCCCGGAGATAGCCTTTGGACGCAGTCTCGCGGATGCCTACCCCACCGAGAATGTCGCGATTATCAAATTTACTTACGGCGGAAGTAATCTACATACGCAATGGGCGGATTCGGGGACGCTCTATACGACCTTTGCTTCTACTGTAGAGGCAGGGCTTGCTGCGCTCACTGCGGCCGGACACACATACGAGCTGCGTGGCATGATCTGGCAACAGGGCGAGGCAGACACCAGTGAGGCGAATTCTGCCGCGTATGAAGCCAATCTGACTGACTTGATTCAACGTGTCCGTAGCGACTTCTTTGTGGGTTTGAATCGTCCGTTTGTTATTGGTGGTTTATCGGATAATCAGAATGTCGGTGTCTCCGATCCATCGACAGGATTTGGCACCGTGCGCGTTGCGCAGGAGACTGTGGCGCAGGCTCTGGATCTGGTCGGATTTGCCGATTCAGATGGATTTTCCGTTTACGAAACCGCGACGATCCATTTTGACGCACTTGGGCAAATTGCACTCGGTTCGGCTCATGCTACGGAGATGCTACTTCTGGAGACTTTGGATGCTGATTTCGATGGCCTAACTTTGGATCAGGAGACTGCGCTGGGAACCGATCCAAATCTTTCCGATTCCGATCATGATGGTCAAGGTGATGGGATGGAACTGCTATTTGGAACAAATCCATTGAACGGAGGCTCTCGTTTCGCTGTTACCGATATAGCAAAGAATCAAGATATCGTTACTCTGAGTTGGCCGAGTAAGGCGGGCAATTTCTACTCGGTAGAACTCAGCTTGGATTTGATCGATTGGACTGTATTGGAATCCGACTATCCTGCGGAGGGATCGGGGACAACCACAAGCTGGATGATTCAAGGCGTAGCGCCGCCCGATACATTTGCTCTATTCGATGCTAAAACAGATCTAAATGGAAATTTTGATACGACGGCATTTGATTCTGTGGATACGGAGGATTCCTCGACGATCACACGTTTGGTTCAAGGCGGTTCGCTTACTGGCGGAGGATCGAGTGCGTTCGTCTTGGATATTGCGTTCTTTAATAGTAGCCCATCGGGCTCCCCCGGCTTCAACTTTGCGGGGGCCAATACTGCAAGCCAGATGGCTGCCGCCACTGCTGGGGATTGGTTTGCATTCACCGTGGAGGCCGTTGGCGCATCGGTAAACTACGAATCACTCAGCTTCTATTCCAACCAGGTGGTGACTGGTACCAAAGTCGATGTCAGTTATACCATCGGAACGATCGAAACGTTTGTTCTTCAGGATTACAATCCACCCGAGAGGAACGCCTCAGTTGCTATACATACAATTGATTTTGGCGACTTTTCCAGCAGTGAAGACGTCACATGGACTTTCTATATCTATGCCGCCACCTCCGGTGCTTTTGGAACCCGTTTTGATGATATTACTTTGTTTGGTTCAACGAATGATTCAGAGCCTTCCAAGGCTTTCTTCAGAGTGAATTTAGAGTAATGCCATTTTTCCGATTTTTCGTTCATCATATACTACTAATAACCCCAAACCCTCAAATATATGCAAATAAGTACAATGTCGCATTCTACAGTGCGTACGATTACCCCCACCAAGTTATTCAGCGGACTAATTCTTTTAGTCGCTAGTATTGTCCACACGCCACAGCTAAGTGCTGATGTGCTCACTGCTCCTGCTTATTTGGAAATTACCAAATCACGAATAAAAGCCGGCCATTTCCTTTCTCAGTCGACCATGGGTTACAGCCCTATTCAGGTTATCCTACTGGGAAAACGAATGTTAGAGATCGGAGAGGAAGCCGCGCTGAATGAATGGATTGATAATGAATTCAGCAAGCCTTATCAATCAGTCGTCAGTTTTACTGAAGCTACGGTTGCGGGAGACGGATTTGTTATGGATGAGAATTTTCTGAATAATCCTAATTTGAATACACCGATTCCTGGTTATCAGCAAACTATGTGGTGGGATCGCGCTGTCCGTGGGACGGACCATCTGAGGCAAAGGGTTGCCTGGGGACTGATCCAGATATTTGTAACCTCTGGAGACGTTGATCCAGGTAGGCCGGACGCACGATGGGCGCAGCCGCTTTCGTATTATGATGTTCTCTTAAGTAATGCCTTTGGTGACTATCATAGTCTGCTGACAGAAGTTACTTATCATCCTTTTATGGGAATTTACCTGAGTCATTTAAGAAATGGAAAGGGTGATGAGGCAAATGGGATATTTGCGGACGAAAACTATGCTCGTGAAATTCTACAGCTTTTTTCGATGGGAGTCTACCAGCTCGAACAAGATGGTTCGTATATTATAAATAGCACTACAGGTATGCCGGAAGAGAATTACGATAATGATGACATTAAAGAGTTCGCTAAGGTATTCACTGGTTTCAGTTATGCGGGCGTTGATGGAGGACAGCCCAATAATTTTTTTATTGGTTCCCGTAATTATGAATATCCGATGTATATGTATGATGATTTTCATGATATGAGTGAAAAGCATCTATTGGATTCATTTGTCATACCCGCAGGAACCGATGGAAGTAGCGATGTCGCTCAGGCTCTGCTCCATATATCGACGCATCCGAGTGTTGCTCCCTTTATGTCTAGATTGCTTATACAGCGGCTGACTTCTTCGAATCCTTCTTCTGGGTATATTTCGCGTGTTGCCACAGCTTGGAATGATGCAAATGGGCTTCGTGGAGACTTCAAAGCTGTCATCCGAGCCATCCTTATGGATACTGAAGCGCGTGATTCACTTCAAATTACGGAAGTCGTCCAACCTGGCGGATTAATCATGCTAGAGGTCGATTCTGTTGATCCCTTGCATGGTCGATTAAAAGAGCCGGTGCTGATGCTTTCACAATTCATGAAGCGTTACATTCCAATCAGCAGTGAACCCAATGGTGTCCTTAAACCGGTAACTTTTTATAGTATGACTAAGCAAGAACCGTTGAGAGCGCCTCATGTCTTTAATTTTTATAGTGCCGAATATCAGCCTGGAAACGGACCCTTAAGTGATGCTGCGACTACAAACGGAGAGTCTCTTGTTTTTCCGGAATCGGAGTTACTTTCCCAAAGTTTCGTTCCCATGTTTAAAGGTATGATAAATCTGGTCAGGTCAGGTGAAATTAGGCAAACGGTCACGGCTTCTAGCGTGCCAGCGATTATGACCAGTTTGGTTAATGATCAAAATGCAGAACGTTCGATGAAGTCACTGATCAATAATATAGATTTATATATGTGCTATGGGACGATGCCTGAATCCCTCAAGGCTGATATCGCCGCGACGATGGAGAATGACTCAATCGGGAACTATACCGAGCGCTATGCCCGCACAATGGGAATCATCCTTAGTTCTGCAGACTACGCGATCGTTCATTAATTAAACCGAGCAATCTGAATTTAAAAACTAATATTATATAAGATATGAAAATTTCAAAATCCAAGAACAAGTCCTTCACTCGCAGAGATTTCCTCGGGAGCTGCGGAAAAATGACAACCATCTCCGTCCTTTCGTCTTTCCTTCAGCTGAAAATGACGAATTCGCTACTAGCCGCGGTTCCCGCGAGTTCCCTTCCTGGTTATAAAGCACTTGTCTGTATATTCCTCCATGGTGGAAACGATTCGTTCAACATGCTTGCTCCCTGGGATCCTACGGAATATGCCAAGTATGGGACGGTGCGTGGTAGTCTTGCGCTTCCCAAAACGGATCTCTTGCAAACGTATGATCCATTTTCTGGTAAATTTTATGGTATCCACAGCGGTATGCCAGAAGTGAAAACATTATTCCTGCAACGCCGACTTGCTTTTATCGCTAATGTTGGGACGCTCGTTCGCCCCACGACGCTCTCTGACTATCAAAGTGGTATCGATTTGCCGCGCGCTCTTTTCTCCCACCTAGAGCAACAGCATTCATGGCAGTCTTCAGTGCCAGATGTGATGAGTCAAACCGGTTGGATTGGGCGTATGTCCGAACTTATCAACGATTCCGGCGTTAATACCGGAGCTGTCAGTATGAATATTAGCACACACGGGGAGAATCTGCTCCAAACGGGCGTTGGAGTGAATCCACTTACAATTAGCTCAACCGGAGCGAATGCTTTAGAAGTATATAAGTCTGCTCCAAACGTAAGAGCTTCAGTTGATAGGTCTCTGCAAGAAAACTACAGAAATGTTCTTAAAAATCATTATAATTATGCTCGAAAAAATATCCTCGAGCAGCAGGAAATGTATGCTGAGGCTACTGAAGGTGCTTCCATTAATACGGTTTTTCCAAATACCGACATTGGTAATCAGCTCAAGCAAGCTGCACTCACGATAGCCTCCCGGGAGTCTCTTGGCGCGAAACGGCAAACTTTCTTCGTATCAATGGGAGGCTTCGATCATCACGATGGCCTTTTGGCAGGGCAAGCCTCGTTGCTTCCTCAGCTCAGTCAGGCGCTCAAAGCGTTTAATGACGCTTCAATCGAGCTCGGCGTACATCAGGACGTTACTGCTTATACTGCATCCGATTTCGGACGTTCAATGACGAATAACGGAAATGGAACCGATCATGGATGGGGTGGTAACCAAATGGTCATGGGCGGTGCAATCAGTGCTAAAGGTATTTATGGAGAGTATCCCACCGACCTCGGGCTTGGTTCAGGGACAGATGTTGGACGAGGTCGCCAACTTCCGACCACTTCGGTTGACCAACTCCATGGAGAATTGGCTCATTGGTATGGTGTTCCCAATGATAATAATATGGTAGAGATACTTCCGAATATTCGCAATTTCTGGAACGCAAACGAAGCTCCAAAACTGGGGTTTCTTAGTTAGACGACACTGCTCGCGCGCGCTTCCGACCGAGGCGGAAGGAAGACGACGCGAGCACTACTTCTCATGAAAATTACAAGTATAATGATGAAAATGAATGTTAAATTTGCATCTGTCGTTGCGGTCGTCTTCATCGGTTTTTTGATTTATTCGTCAATTGATAGAGGGGACGCATTCAATTCTGAAGTTGTCGTCGACAACGAGGTTAATTTATTCAGTGGTGATTTGGTGCCGTATCGATTGATGATAGGGAATGAAAGCGCTGATACGAACGAAGCTATTAGCGAAACGCCAAGCACACTCGGACTTATTAAGCCATTTGATCAGGCAAGCGCCTACCTTCAAAACGACCCGAGTATATGGTTTCCAGACGCTGAGACACTATCGGATCCGGGACATTCCGAAGAAACTTACATCGCAAGTCTTCATTCGTTGTTGGATGAGTATGTAATCATCATCAAATCCGGCTATCCTATTGGTCTCAATATAGAAATAACGAACGCATTGTTAGGGGAAAATTCCAAGAAAGTGGCGATTCTGGAACAATCACATCCTCGTATTAACGTAAACGGAGAGTTAATCGATCAGTGGGGGACTCCTTATTTTTTTCATTTTCAGTCTCAGATTGAAATGACCATTCATTCTGCTGGAGCGGATGGAAAAATGTATACTGAAGATGATATTAGTTCGGATGTGTAACATTAAACTTCAACAGGATCGAAAATCCCGGAGTCATGCTCAGGCCCGTTCCGGTTTTGCATTGGTGCTTGCGTTGAGCCTGATGGCATTTGTTTTGCTGCTGCTACTATCGATCACTGCATTGGTGCAAGTTGAGTCTCAGGGGGCGAAGGTGCAGATGCATCGCGAGGAAGCGGAGCAAGCGGCGTTGCTCGGGCTCAATGTGGCTCTGGGTAAGTTGCAAGCGGCAACGGGGGCAGATCGGCGTGTGACCGCGACTGCGGCGATTCGCTCGTCATCGGTCGATGGCAGCAAGCACTTCGTCGGGGTGTGGGATACTACATCCGTCGACAAGTATGACACTGCGGGCACGCGCGATGCTGGATTCATGGGATGGTTGGTTTCGGCGATAGACCCCTTGGATCTGGAGTCTTTGAATTATCCAGATACGGCGATTGCGAATGACGGTATGAATGGCATCGCACTTTTTGAAGCGAAAGATACCGTCGGAACTGTGATACCCGAAGACTCGGTGAATGTGGCACTTGTGCCGATTGATGATATTGGCGCGTATGCTTATTGGATCGAAGATGAAGGACTGAAAGCAAAGGTAAGTTATGCCGAGGATGCCGGGCGTGCATCGAATTTAAGCGCCGAAGCGTTGCAGCGAAGCCGTTTATCAGCATCGCCGGGTATTGATTATCGGCAACTTGATAACTTATTCGATGGGATTAGCGGCTTTAAGTATCCAATTTCACATTCGGATAATGACCTCTGGCGCAATCGTCTGGTTAAACTATCGTCAGAAGAGCAAGTGCCCGTGCTGGATCCTACGGTTGATGAAACCTGGTTGAACATGGTTCGACATGATGCGACCCTTTATTCCAAGGGTTTGCTTACGAATGTCCGAAATGGTGGCTTCCGCAAAGATCTGACGCTCGCATTTGAGATGGATTCAGATCAGGATGATCCCAATGCTTTGGAGAATTTTAACCGATCAAACACTTTTGCCGGCAGTGGGACTCGGGATTCTAAAGATGCGACGACTGCTGTAGGGAAACGGGATTTTCAAGATTTCTACAGTCGTTACCTCTATGCATATGATACCGCGTCCAGCTCTGCGGATACATTGATTGTGCGTGGGCCGACTTGGCACAATGCCCGCGATTATTACAACTTATATAAACGTATGACTAAGACTGGAAATTCATATCGTTTATCAGCCCGTGCGCCGTATCCAAATACGCCGGAATTGAGTTCCGATAGCTTGTATCCCGTGAATCAAATTATGCAATCTGCACCCAGCGCATTGAATCAAGATGTGGCACTTGCTGAATATAAAACAGATGCATACGTATATCGTTTCACGAGAGGTTCCTATAGCCCTGTTTGTCTCGGTTACAGATTTCTCATCAGTCTATTTGGCGTAAATGCTAACTCTGCTGCGGATACAGTTGAAATTGGGTTGGCGTTAGACCCATTTGTTTACCTTTGGAATCCCTTTGATGTTGAGATCGAAGTGAATCAGTTTGATGTCGTGTTGGGAACTCCATCCTATAAGCTTGAATCGACTATTACAGTTCGACAAGCAGGCGGCGCACAGCAGGCGTATACGACTGATTTCGGTGCGTATTTAAAGGCGAACGATTTTAAGGTGGTTCCAGGCGTGAGCGTATCCTTGTCGGATAATGGTAACTCTTTTGTGATGAAACCCGGCCAGGTGATGGTGTTTTCACCATCAGGCCCAGCTCAATCAGAGCGTATCAAGGCTTTTCCAGGTGGAAATGTAGGCACGACATCGGGAGTCGTATTGCCGGTACATCCGGATTTTGCTCCGGGAGGAGGTGTTTTACTTGAGAACGCTTCGACAGCTGAAGTGGATCTCCAGATAAAGACAACGAGTGCGTATCGAATGAAAACCCGATTGGTGGATACGGCTCTGTCAGAGGAACGTTACCTGCAACAGCATTTCTCACCGTTGATTGGCTTCGGCAATTATGGTGAACCCGTTGAGTTTACTTTTAACTCTGTCGCAGGCGATGAACTAACTGGTGGCAGTCGCATATACGCAGGTTATGTTCAAGACTTGTTTAAGGCGACATTGAGTGGGGAAGGCACTGGCAATCTGGAGGTTTTCGCTACACATAACCCAAGGGCTGCTGTTCAATTTGGATTCAAGCGTTGGACATCACCCAACCGATTTTATAACGCTGCTTCGGTTGGAGGATTGATTGATTTTACACTGGGGTATGAGTTTGATTCAGATGGGCAAGCCTACTGGGGCACCAGCTATGATAGTGGTGGTGAGGCGGTGGTGGGTGCTATTGAAATACCTGCGGGCCCTTTGATCAGCCTAGCGTCTCTTAGGCATGCGGATTTTGCGCTTTTCCATTTTGAACCAATGCACGCATTGGGTAATTCTCTATCTAGTCCATACGTGCCACAGGATTCCATTGTTCATCGATTATCGTCTGCTGAATCCAATACCTCCACTTACGACGCTTCTTGGCTCATTAATGATGCTATTTGGGATAACTACTTCCTGTCTGCCATTACGCCCGACTATTCAGTTAATACCGCCGGTTACAATTCCTCGGGAACAATGGAGCAAAGCCTAAGCAAATTTTTCTCCGAGGCGGATGATTCGATGCATTTAAATTCAAGAGTCTTACCGAATGTAAATGAACTTGAGATTGCAGATATTGTGAATGACTTAAAAAGTGATACTGGTTTTGAGCGCATAGCTCGCTACGTAATGATCGATGGGTCCTTTAACGTGAATTCAACATCAGTGGATGCCTGGGCGGCATTGTTCGGTGCAAATCGTTCTTTGGAGATGAAGTCGTATGGAGCAGGTGCTTCCAGTCTCGTCGTTGGCGAGACGATACCGTTCCCTAAGACATTGAAACCATTGGGAGATAGTAATGAAGCCTGGCAGGGGTTCGCTGGGCTCAGCGAGACGCAGATACAAGAACTAGCTGCTGCAATTGTGGATCAGGTAAAGTTGAGGGGGCCTTTTATGAGCCTCGCAGACTTCGTTAATCGACGTTTAACTACAGATGCCACTGGGGCAATGGGTGCTCTGCAAGCGGCGATAGAATCGAGTTCATTAAACTCAGGGATCGAAGCAAGTGAAGGGCTCAATACTGACTATTCGGATTCGATTTTTGCGAACCAGAAAGCTGCGAGCAGTTCTGCTGGTGACATAAATGCGCATCTAACCCAAGCGGATCTCTTGCAACCAATTGCACCGTTAATTTCGGCGCGTAGCGATACTTTCCGTATCCGGAGCTATGGAGAAATAAGGGATCCGATTACCGGGAAAATTGTGAGCCGTGCGCGCTGTGAGGCAGTGGTGCAACGTCTGCCAGATTATGTGGATGCGAGTGATTTGCCGACTGTCGAGCCCGCCGATTTGAATACTACTAATATTGCCTTCGGCCGTCGCTATAAGATTGTGAGTTTCAAATGGCTTACGGGAGAGAATGTATAGTATGAATTTAATGTATAAGTCTTTAATTTTTTTCACCTTAGGACTCAGTGTCATCGTTCATGGAGTTCAGGCGCTTGATTTCAGCTGCGTGGCAATGGAGGAGGGCGCGATTCAGGAAGAACTCTACTATCGTAATGGCGACGAAGGATTTTTCCCCATTAAGCTAAGGTCTAAGCGGCGTTCAGTATCTTATCGCGCCTCTGTTGTGGATGGTGCCTTCGGGGTTTACATGAAAGGGCCGATCACTGTGGATGGTGTGCAGACTTACCCATTGGTTGGGGAAGCTAGGGTGAATCCGAGCGCGAGTCGTATACTCTTGCTTCTCACGAAGCGCGTCGAGAAGGATCTTCCGCTTGGCGTTTATCCAGTGGATGATTCTATCGAGCTCTTTCCAGCAGGCAGCTTTCGTTTCTTCAATGTGACTCCAAAATTAATGGCAATAAAATTTGGCGAAGAAGAATTTGTGATTGCTTCAGGAGAGGCTATCACAATTCGCACGGGAAGGACGAGTCAGGGTTTTCAACCAGTGCATATGATCGATCAAAACGCTGATACACTATTTAAGTCCAGCTGGTATGTGAACCCGGAAGTGCGCGAACTGGTGATTATACATCCTGTAGAGAATAGTCGGACGAAGCAGGTGGGTCTAAAAGTTGTCTCCGGCGTCATTCCAGTTTCCAGGTAAACAGTCTGAATCTTTAGTTTATGTCTAACGTTACTAGCGCCCAATTTTCATGCCTGATTGAGAATGAATCAAACCTCAGAATGTTCGCCCGCTCAAATACATCACACGCCTTTTAATTTATACCTCTATTACTATTATGAATACTACCTCGACTAAAGAGGGCGCGTTGCGTCTTTTCTTCTCTGCTTGTGCGATTGCATTGTCTTTACCCTCCCTTTCTGCAAAGTCTGCTATCGATTTTGAAACTTTTCTCGGGCAGCATGATATGGTGTGGGATCGCACGCCGAATCGGTGGGAAAATGCGCCTTATTCTGGGAATGGTAATGTCGGATTTTTGTTCTACCAAGCAAAGGGCGCGGCGAAGAACGTGATTTCCATCCATGTCGGGCGTCACGATTATTATGATCATCGTTTGCCGCATGAGGGGAATGAGTATTTGTGGATTTATCGTGGTCGGTTGCCGCTCGGTCATTTCAATTTGGAGTCGAAAGGCGACATCATCGATGTGAATCTGCGACTCGATTTATGGAATGCAGAGCTCAAGGGCGAAATCACTACAACCGAAGGGACGTATGCGCTTCATGGTCTCTCGCATAGTCACACTGATGTGATTTACTTTGAGATGGATGCTCAGGGTGGAGAGTCGATTGGGATCTCTTGGCATCCTCAAGAACCCTATTCGTCTTCTAGGAAAACTTTGGATAGTGGTGGTGGCCCTAAAGGAGGCACTTGGGAGAAGATGCGCAATGCGCCGTATCCACGAGCTCCTCAACCTGTTTTGAGTGAGGCAGATGGTATACAGTTTTGCAAGCAAGTGCTGGTCGATGGCCGTGGTGAGACGACGACTGCCTGGGAGGTCCGTGGCGAATCAGCTGCGAAGCAGCGCATGCTCGCTAGTATTCATCATAGTTTTCCGGAGAGTGATAGTCTAGAGAAGGTTACGGAGAACCTACTCGGAGCCCGCCAATTGTTTGCGCAGGGCACATTTTTTACGTCGCACCAAGATTGGTGGCATGACTACTATCCACAGAGCTTCCTAACTATTAATGACGCAGAGAAGGAAGCATTTTATTGGATACAGATGTATAAGCTGGGCTCTGCGATGCGTGAGAATGGCCCGATTCTCGATTTGATGGGGCCTTGGTATCACAGCACGTTCTGGCCGATGGTTTGGGGTGACTTGAATGTTCAACTCCAATACTGGACGCACTTGACTGCTAACCGTATGTCAGTCGGTGAATCGCTAGGCAACAACCTCGATAAGTATACCTTCAACTTGTTGAAGAATACGCCAGATCATTGGGAGGACAGTGTCGCCATTTCCACCTGTTTTCCGCAGGACATGCTAGGGAGTAATGGGGACGGTGTTCCGGATATGCTCGCGTGGATTATGCATAATTACTGGCTGCATTGCGAATATGCCGGGGATCGTAAACGGATGCGTGACGGAGTCTTTCCCTTATTGCGTAAAACTGCTAACAGCTATTTGAATTATTTGAAAGACAATCCGGTTGAATCCGACGACGGCAAGATTCACATTAAGCGTAGTTGGTCTCCTGAATACCCGGGCGGCCGCGGACAGGATGTTAACTTCACGATTGGCCTCATGAATTGGACCTTCCAAGCGTTGGTGGATATTAATGCCGAGTTTAGTTTAGACGATCCGCTGCTGTCTGAATGGCAAAACATCCTCGATAACTTGGTTGATTACCAGATCGACGAGAATGGGCTGCGTATCGGCAAGGATATTCCGTTTGATAAACCGCACCGTCACTACTCGCATTTGTTGCCGATGTATCCGCTCGCGTTGATCACGCCAGAGGATGAGGAGGACGCTAAGATGCTGCGCAAGACACTGGATCACTGGCTTTATGTAACGCTCAACTTGGAAAAGAAGGATGCTGCTATGTCAGTCACTGGCTACACGGCAACAGGTGCGGCGTCGATGTATGCCACGCTTGGTGATGCCGAGCAGGCCTACTACTATCTGGATTTTCTGATCAAGCATCAGAACGTCTCGTCCACTACGATGTATGCCGAGGGTAATCCTGTGATCGAAAGTCCTTTGTCTTTTGCTACATCATTGCACGATATGTTGCTCCAGAGTTGGGGCGGTAAAATTCGCGTGTTCCCGAGCACTCCGGAGCTGTGGGGGGATGTGGCTTTTGATCAGTTGAGAACGCAAGGTGCTTTTCTTGTTAGCGCGAAGCGCAAGGGCGGGGTGACTCAGTTTGTTCAGCTGGAGAGCTTAATCGGATCTCCCTGTGTGGTGAGGACTGATATTGTGGATACGAAAGTTTACATCGATGGCGTGTTGGCGCGGTCCAGTCAGATCAAATCAATGAAAGGTGGATTCCTCGCGATCGATTTAAAGAAAGGGCAGGCCGCGACTTTAGTTTCTGTCTCTCTGGAGAAGGCTGATCTTGCGATTGCTCCCATTCCGGTTGTTGAGGCTGATCAGAACATTTTTGGCCTCAATGCGAGGTCGGAAGTGCGGATTCCTGGGCACAACTATTATTATATCAAGTTAGGCGGAGGGAAGGTGAAGTCTTCCGCTGCGACTCCGAAGCAGCAGCCTGCTAAAGCGAAGCCTTATCCACTCTCAGCGACTTCGAAGGCTCGCTATGTGCGGATCGAGCTTCCGGGTAATGAACGTGTGCTCTCTCTCGCAGAGGTCGAAGTTTTTGCCGACGGGAAGAATGTGGCTCGCAACAAATCGGTGACTCAATCCAGCACCAGCTTTCGAGGCGAAGCCGCCCGAGCAGTCGACGGTAACACGGATGGTGGATTCAATCAGAATTCAGTGACGCATACGTCTGAATCTTCCAACCCTTGGTGGGAGGTCGACCTCGGCGAGGCGGTGCACGTTGAGCGTTTGAATGTTTATAATCGGCAGGGGAATTCGGATCGCCTCGATGGCTTTTCAGTCACGCTGCTGGATGCGCAACGGAAGCCCGTTTTTAATCAAATGCAGATTCCCGAAGACACGATGATTCAGTTTAAGTAATGAGCGGACTGTGCCGTTCATTCGAGTTGGGGTTGATTCCCTGCCGCTTGCGGCGAGTCATTTAAGTATGAGCGTTAAGCTGTTCTGATTTTTGATACCCTTCCTTTGCGAAGCAAAGTTCTAGCGAAAGCTAGAAGGCTCGCCATTTTGGCGAGTGGGTGTGCTGCCTATTTTCATTTCCAAGTTTTTGTGTAAGAATAACTTGGAGGGCGACACGCCCACTGAAAACTTCTTGATTCATTTTTCAGGTTGATGGGAAGAGGCTTCATTTTCTTTGTTTTGATACATCACCGCTGGAAAAGATGCCTGTTTTGTAGGCTTTTGCGATGGCCGCAGGTGCATTTGGTGTTTCAAGTTTCTCGTAAATCCGGCGGACGTGTGTGGCGACGGTGGTAGTCTCAATTTGCAAACGTTCCGAAATGTCTTTTTTCATCAAGCCTTCGCTCAGCAGTTTGAGGATTTCAATTTCTCTTCCTGAGAGCAATTGCTTCGGGTTGGGGGCTGGGACTTTTTGTTGAATCGTATTCATAATGAACTTCGCGACGCGAGGATCCAAAGAGGCGCCTCCAGTGACGACGGTTCGTATTCCACTAATGATTTGATCCAGTGTGGATTCTTTAAGCAGGTAGCCAGATGCGCCCAGATGAATGGCTTCCAGGATGTCCGCCTCGTTGTCTGATTGGCTAAGGATGATGATCTTGATCCTAGGACGGTAGTTCTTGATCCAAGGAATCGCCTCTAAGCCAGACATCTCAGGCAAATTTAAATCCAGTAGGACTACATCTGCGGTCGTATCATGCTCGAGAAATCGTAGTGCGTGTTCTGCGGCACCAAACTGATCGGTAAGGATGATGTCAGGCTCTGTTTCTAGTGCGAGGGCGATGCCTTCGCGATATTCCGGATGGTCTTCAACCATCGTGACGTGGATGTTTTTAGGCATAGGAGGCAGGGGGACTGTTGTCGGTTATTTCCAGAATGCAAGTCGATGTCGTTTCCGAATTAAATGAATCATCGTGGTGAATTCTGTCGATTCGCTGATGGAGATGGAAGCTTTCATTAAACGAGCACGCCTTTTAAGCGAAGGCGGTATTTTTTTTTCAATGCCTTTTGGCAATCCGCGTCCGTTGTCTTGAACTTTCAATTCAATTAATTTGGAGTTTACCAGAATCTCAATTTTCACCTTATCCGCATTGGAATGTTTGACGATGTTGATTAGGGATTCCTTTAAGAAAAGTAATAAATCCATTTTCAACTGTGGCTTGAGCTTGTTTAATGGATGGATGCCTTGGGTGGAGATTTCGTAGTCGATTTTTACCAACATACGTTCTGCGATGCGCCGCATATCTTTTTCAAGATCCTTGAATCGACCAACAGACTGTAAGTCGGTGCCGTGTCGGATTCCCGCACTCATCCGTTTGGTGAGTTCACGCGAGCGTGTGAGGGCTGTGTTGAGCCTTTCGGGAGATTTGGTGGACGCCAGAGCAACGTCGTTGAGCAATCCGATCGTATGTAGGCTGGCTCCTAGGTCATCGTGAAGATCGGCGGCGAAGCGCTCACGTAATTGGGCGATTTGCCGTAGGCGTATAATGCGATCCACGAGAATGATGACGACGATGCCGGTCGTTAGTAACATGGCGAGCCATCCCATACGCCTTAGCTGTAATGATTGCTGCGCATAGCGGCGGTCCAGCTTATTCCGGATTATCGGGTGTTCAGCTTCCAGTGCATGTCGCTCTGCCAATTGTTCTAACCATTTTCTGATAGGGAGTATTTTCCCATAAAAATTATGTCCATCGGTTAGAGAGGATAATGGTCTTGTCTTTGCAAAGACTTCAAAATTGGCTAGCGGGACTTTTTGATAAGCGACATTTTTTGAATTTGCGAAGAGTTCTATTTCTGCCAAACCAAACTCAAACGTAGGGCTGGGCATCAGCGTGTCGATGAACGGTTCGATGACAATCAGCCTTATAAAGCGGGACGCGACTCCCTCAATATTATGCATAATTATTGGTCCCGTCTCATACGCATTTTTAAATGATAGATCCAGAAGGAGTGAACTATCTGAAAAGTCGTCTTGTGTCGCACCTTCGATTAGGAGTCTTTTGGGCATGCCGTAATCAAACGCTTTGGATCGCGGGATGTTATTGCTGACTTCGAGACTATGCAGGTACACCTGCTCTAATGTGTAGATTTCACCGAGGTCTATCGTCAGTGTCGGGGTGAGTTCAGTGTCTAAATTCTGCTTTGTAAAGGCAAGGCTCTGTTTGCCGACTGCTGCGTTCATGAAGTAGGGCATAAAGCCATCGACCAGATAGCGTTTATTCCGAGAACTATCGTAGCCGATGCTTTGGGAGGAGGTGGTGACTTCACTATGAAGTGCGATGTTTTTGTCACCTTGGAAAATGAGAATTTCAGCTAGCTGAAAATTATATTTGTTATCCCAGGATCGAGCGGAGAGTTCGGTCGCTTCAATACGTATCCAAGATGCTTTCAGTCCCGGAGTTGGGAAAATAAATGGTGCAATGTGCTGTTTTCCATCTTTGGGTCTAAATTGTGTTATGAGTTCTCCATCAGGATGCTGTAGGCTGCCCGCGATAATTTGTAGCTCAGTTGGAAAGCCGTCTGATGTTAGACCTGTCTCGCTATTCATCACGATATGCGGCACTAAGGTGATTTGGTCAATATTTTGGATGCCAGAGAGCTCGATTTGAAACCATTCCACATGATTCGGCTCTAGGTGCCAAGCCGAACGATTTCCATTGGAGCCGACGCCTGATTGGAAACTAAATTCCGCGAGCTGGTGGAGCCTGGTATCGATTTCGATGAGGCGACTTTCCAGTTGTGTAATCGATAGTTGTCTGAGTGGTTGGGTGGGTTGGCTGTATAGAACGACAGCTGTCAATATATTGACAAAAGATGTGATGATCGGGGTGAATCGCATACCGGTAGTCTACTATGTTAGGACGCAGGAATAGTTCCAGTCGATACGAGAATTTTATAAAAAAATGAAAATACTTAGTTTTGTAGTTCGTACGTAGTATAGTCAGATCCGAAGAGTTGAGGTATAGTGGCTATCTAAACTCCGAAGACTAAATTTCTAGATAAATCTTCAATCAACCAAGATGAATGCCTTAAGTAAAAATATTTTTCTAATTTCAGCATGTGGCTGCGTTGTCACCTCTAGTTCGTTTGCTGGTCTGTCTGGACTGCACTAGTTATTTCGTCGCCTTCGATAGTCCATATTTCGTATATATTTTTTGCGAGGCCGTGCGAAATTAAGCACGGCCTTCTCCGATTAAATGACCCCTCTAAGGATTCCTTTGAGAGTCTAACTAGTATCTCCACTTTAATCTCTTTGGGTTCAATTCCCCGCCCCTTGGGGCGTCTTATCTAACTTCTATTTTCTAACCCCTAATACCCCGTTGCTTGCGGCGGGGTTGTTTATTTTATGCCGATGTCCCGCCTGCTGCAAATCTGTCGTTTGACTGTGATACTCTTCAGTCTTTATTTTGGTTTATTTCAATCGCATGTTTTGGCGCAAACCGAGCGTCCCGCTAAGCCCAATATTCTCATTTTGTTGGCAGATGATTTGGGTTGGCAGGATTTGAAATGTTACGACATTGATGCACCATCTGTCTTTGAAACACCTTACATCGATGCGCTTGCAGATGAAGGCGTGCTGTTTTGGCAGGCATATTCACCTTCGCCCACCTGTTCACCTTCGCGTGGTGCCATATTATCGGGAAAGCACCCTGCGCGCATCAATCGAACGCATGTCTTTGGAGGCACTGCTCCCAAGCCGCATAGTGCGGGCCAACGGATGATGGAGCCTTTTTATAAGGGGCGTTTGGATTTTGAAGAAGTGACAATCGCTGAAGCTTTGGCTCCTCAAGGGTACTTTAGCGGTCATGTCGGTAAATGGCATGTCGCTATCAGTCACAACGCTTTTCCACAACCGATGGATCAAGGGTTTGATTGGACCGAGAGTGATCGTGGTGTTACCAGCTCGATGGGTAATCGGAGGACCGGCTTTGCTACCAGTGATCCGAGCGATCCGTACCAATTGGATGCAAATGGATTCGCTTTTGATCAAACGACGTATAATGCATTGAGCTTTTTGACGGAGGCAGTGACTGGTCCTGAGACTTTAAATCGCCCTTTTTTCCTATATTACGCTTCATGGTTAGTGCATACCCCGATTCAAATGCGCACAGAGAGTCTGTTGATTAAATATGCGGGCAAAATGGGCTACGATTATCCATTGAATGGCACTGAGTTTTTCGCAGAGGGGCAGAATAATCCCTACTATGCAGCAATGGTGGAGACTTTTGACTATAATGTGCATCAGATCGTGTCCTATTTGAAAAATACCGATGATCCGCGTTGGCCAGGGCACACGCTATTTGAAAATACATACATTTTCCTCACTTCGGACAATGGAGGCATGGAACGTAGCAGCGGTGAATATATTACTGATAATTACCCGTTGGATGAAGGGAAAATTAGGGCTGAGGAAGGAGGCACACGTGTGCCTTTTATTGCGTTGGGGCCCGATATTAGCGCGGGTTTGGAAAGTAATGTGATGATCAATGGTATGGATCTTTTCCCGACGATTCTATCCATGGCCGGTGTCACTCTTTCGGGAACTATAGATGGCTGTGATTTAAGCGACCTGTTACGCACCGATCCGCAGGAACCAACTTTGGTTAAAGATCTGAGTGGAGCGATACGTGATACGATGTACTGGCATTTCCCACAAACCAGTAAGCTATACAGTACGATTCGCAAAAACGGTTGGAAGTTATTCAAGAACTACGACCATTTGGATAATTCGGGCACCAATCCTTTTCGCCTTTATGAACTCTATAATGAGGACGGGACCCGTAAAGATATCGAAGAGGCGAGTGATGTTATATTTACAGATACGTCAGCAATTGGGGAGACTCTCGAAGCAGAGCTCGATGACTGGTTGGTTGAAGTTGACGCTGCAATGCCGAGTTACAGCCCAAAATATTCGGGGACCCTCACGAATATAGAATCTGTTCCGGTCGTGTTGGACAAAGGAAACGGAGGAGGCGTGGCGTGGGTTACTTATGAGACTGACAAAGCAGAAGTGGTGCGTGCGGATTTGATTTATACGCTCAACGGCGGTGAAACTTACGAGGAATGGTTTAAAACGTCAGCAAGTATTGTTTCTCCCGGACGCGCTGAGGCTACGATTCCGGACGGAACGACTCATTACGTATTCAATTTGATCGATGAGAATGATTTTCTTGTGAGTAGTGAAGATGTGGGATTTACCACAGACGGTTTGGATGATTCCTCATACGTGCCTTTGTATGTATATCGTTATGTGTATGTTGGTCCTGAAATCACCCTTTACAGCTTTGATTTCTCTTCTGAAACGTTATCGACTGGTAATAGTTTATTGCGAGGTTCGACGGGGTTTGTGAAGCGCTCCGACAGTGCGTGGAGTGTTTCCGGTGGTGTCTTGTCTAATTCCAGTTCGGTGAATTCCCGCGTCAGTGAGGGCGCAGTGGCACAAATTTTTGATGTTTCTCAGATTGCGGACGAAAGTTTCGACGAAATTATAGTTAATTTCGATTATACACTGTCAGAGGAGGCAGAATCGCTTGTCATGCACCTTTGGGGCCTTGTGGATGCTGGTTCAACTGTGGATACTGCAGTCATGAATCTCGGGGCAACCAATGGAAATGCCTGGGAGCAAGCGGTTCCGGAAATGACTGCTTATAATCTGGGGCAAGCCAATGGTGCGTTTTCCGCGACTGCCGGCGATGATAGCGATGCAGCGATTGTGATTTCTGGCGAGACGGGTTCACATACGCTTTCACATACTTTTGTTCTGTCAGAATTTACGACTGCTCCCAATAATCTATCCGCCTATGATTATCTCGTGGTCGGTTTTACCAGAAACTTTGGAGGGAATGCTCCGGCGGCGAGCATAGATAATTTGAAATTGTCTGTGCCGAATCGAGATGGGTATGTCGTTTGGGCTTTTGAGGCAGGTTTAAATGATGATGACATTGAATCGGATCCTGATCTGGACGGTATTAGTAATCTTATGGAATATGGTTTGGGTGGAGATCCAAATCAATCAGACTCTGATGTGTTTCCCTACCTTATCAGTAATTCAGAAAACGTAGGGGAGTGGGAATTTGTTTATCGTCGTCGATTGGATGCAAGCACTGAGGGGCTAATCTACACGCCTTTGTTCTCGGAGACACTTAACGACGCTTCATGGAGCGGGAGTGAGATTACCGAAACAAAAACGGATATAATCGATCAAGAGTTTGAAAGTGTTACCAACACAATCCAAATTCCTGAAAAAAGGGTCGGATTTTTTCGTTTGCAAGTCGAAAAAAATAATTGAGACTCTCGATTATTGTATATGATCAAAATTATCCTGAATGCTGTTGTCTGTCTTTTGTTTCTAAATTTGGGATCTGCTCATGCTGAATCTGAACGTCCGAGACCTAATGTTGTTTTATTGTTAACGGACGATCTAGGTTGGCAGGACGTTAAGTGTTACGATATTGACGAACCTTCGCCTTATGAGACGCCCAATATCGATGCCCTCGCGGCGAAGGGCGTGATGTTTTGGCAGGGCTACTCGCCGGCACCGACTTGTGCGCCTTCGCGTTGTGCGATTATGAGTGGCAATCATCCGGCGCGTGCGCAAAAGACGCATGTTGTCGGCGGGCATCCACCAGTTCCGATTAACAAGCATGCTCGGGTGATGGACCCTTGGTATAGTGGCCGTATGCCTGCGGATGAGTTCACCATCGCCCGTGCCTTGAAGCAAGAGGGCTATGTAACGGGGCATTCTGGAAAGTGGCACATTGCGATTGATCATAAGGCATTTCCGCAGCCGAAAGATGTAGGCTTTGACTACTCTGACGCCACACGTGGAGCGCGGGCTTCAATGAAGAATCGCTTAAAAGATTTCGCTACGAACTCACCGAATGATCCCTATCGTCTCGACGAAAATGGCTTTCCATTTCATCAGACCAATGAAAATGCGCTTACCTTTATTCGTGAGAATAAGGACAAACCGTTCTTCCTCTACTATGCCACATGGTTGGTGCATTCACCGGTTCAGACACGTTCGGAAGCACTCTTAAACAAGTATGTGGAGCGAATGGGCGTGGATCCTGAGAATGTTTTAAAAAGAGATGAATCTGGTCAACTGAATCCACATTACGGCGCAATGGTCGAAGAGCTGGATTATTATGTGGGTCAAGTTTTTGATTATCTGGAAACCACGGAAGACCCACGCTGGCCGGGGCATATGCTTAGCGAGAATACGTATATTATTTTTACGTCGGATAATGGAGGTATGGAAGGGACCCCGAAGGAGCGCTATACAGATAATAATCCGCTGGATCGTGGTAAAATATCCGCTCGAGAAGGAGGGACGCGTGTGCCCTTGATCATCGTTGGACCACAAATTCCAGCAGGTGTTCAGACAGATGTGCTTGCCAATGGCTTGGATTTTTATCCGACGATTCTCTCCATGGTTGGTGCTCAGAAGCTCATCGGCAAAAAGCTGGACGGGCTCGATTTATTCCCTTTGCTGACACAAGATCCTACCAATCGAGACTTAGTTAAAGAGGCGGATGGTAGGACGCGTGATACGATGGTGTGGCATTTTCCTCACGGGTATGCGATGGAGAGTACGATCCGAGTTGCTGACTATAAGCTGATTCATAAATATGACTCTATCGACAACCCGGATTTGGAGCCATTTGAGCTGTATCGACTCTATGATTCAGGGAGTGGTATACATGAGCGAGTTGATATCGAGGAGTCGATCAACCTCGCGACAAAAATGCCCGAAAAGACTCAGGAGTTATATCAAAAGCTTACAGAGATGCTTGTTGAGATGAAGGCGAGTTACCCTTATTATAATCCTAATTCTACGACAGAATTATCTCATAAAAAGACTGTGCCCAGGGTGGTTGAGGCAAAGCAGGATGGGAACTCAATTGAAATTTTCTTTCAAGAAAATGGAGCCAAAGTTGTTCGACTCGAATTAATTTACACCTTAAATGGCGGTGAACGCTACGAAGAGTGGCATCGGGCCTCAGGCGTTCTAGTTGGTCAAGGTCAGGCCTTGGTCGAATTGCCGAAGGGAGCGACTCACTATTACTTGAATCTAATTGATGGGAACAATTTTTTGGTTAGCTATCCCAATGTGAAGTCAGTGGGAAAATCCTACATATCCGGGGCGTTGTTAGCTAAATAAAGAGTTATAATAATCAGTCTGTATATTTATAGATACGCTTATGTTTTATCTTCGACTTTTCTTGTTCCTTATTTTTATGCCGGTATCTTTTTTGCGGGCGGAGACCTCGGTTGATTTTAAACAGTTTCTAAACCAGCATGACATGGTATGGGATCAGGTCCCGCATCGTTGGGAAGTGGCGCCTTATACCGGCAACGGTAATGTCGGCTTTCTCTTTTACCAGCATGAAACGGATGCAAAAAACGTGATATCGGTGCATGCGGGACGTCATGACTACTACGATCATCGTGAGCAGTTCGAGGGTAATGATATGTTGTGGATCTACCGCGGACGCTTGCCTTTGGGCCGTTTTCAGCTCGAATCGAAAGGGGATGTAATTGATACGAACCTCCGACTGGATCTCTGGAACGCGGAATTGACCGGTGAGGTAGTCACGACCGAAGGGGCTTATCATATCCGTGGGATCAGTCATAGTCTTAACGATGTTATTTACTTCGAGACCGATGCTCAGGGCGGTGAATCCGTTACGGTTTCTTGGCATGCTGAAGCTCCTTTTTCACATGTTCGCAGGGTGTTGGATGCTGGTGGCGGTCCCCGAGGGGGCGCTTTTTGGCAGCAGATGGTTGATGCGCCTTATCTGATGCCGGATGCTCCGGTTGTCTCGCAATCGGGCGATTTTGAGTTTTGTAAGCAAATCTTGCTGGATCATCGGGGTGAGACGACGACTGGTTGGGAGCTCTCCGGTGAATCCGCGGGTAAGCAAGTTCTACTGGCGAGCGTGCACCATAGCTTTCCTGAAAAGAATAGCTTGGAAAGGGTGACTGCGAATCTGCAGACTGCAAAAAAAGAGCTCAAAAAGGACACATTTTTCAAAGCACATCACGATTGGTGGCACGCCTACTACCCGCAAAGTTTTCTGACGATCAATGATGCTGAGAAAGAGGCATTTTACTGGATTCAGATGTATAAGCTGGGATCGGCAATGCGGGAGAATGGCCCGATTCTCGACTTGATGGGGCCATGGTATCATCCGACGTTTTGGCCGATGGTTTGGGGCGATCTGAATGTTCAGCTGATCTATTGGACACATTTGACTTCAAACCGCATGTCGCTTGGAGAGTCCCTCGGTAATAACATCGATAAGTATGCCGATAATTTGGCGAATAATGGCCCCGCCTCATGGACAAGCAGTGCGAATGTCGGGACTTTATTTCCTCAGAATATGGATGCAAAGATAGGTAAGGTAGTGCCCGACATGCTGGTGTGGGTATTACATAACTATTGGCTTCATTGCGAATTCGCGGGAGACCGTGAACGGATGAGAGATGGCGTTTTCCCGATTTTGCGTCAGGCGGTGAACAGTTACTTCCACTACTTGCGTGAATTCCCGGTTGTGGGTGAGGATGGCACAATTCACATTAAACACAGTTGGTCTCCTGAGTATCCAAATGGCCGCGGGCAGGATATTAATTTTACGATCAGTCTGATTCGTTGGAGTTGCCAGACCTTGCTTGATCTCAATGCAGAGCACGGCCTGGGCGATCCAAAGGCTAAGGAATGGCAGCACTTGCTGGACAATTTAGTCGATTATCAGATTGATGAAAATGGTCTACGCATTGGCAAAGACATTCCATTCGATAAACCTCACCGGCACTATTCGCACTTGCTTCCATTTTACCCGCTCAATGAGTTGGATATGGGCGATGCTGAAAACAAGAAACTGTTTCGCACGACCTTGGATCACTGGCTCTACGTCACTTTAAACAAAAAGAAGAAGGACGAAGCGATGTCCGTAACTGGCTACACTGCCACGGGAGCAGCCTCGATGTATGCTTCTCTGGGCGATGCTGAGCAGGCCTATTACTATTTGGATTTTTTGATCAAACATAAGAACGTATCGACGACGACGATGTATGCTGAGGGTAATCCGGTGATCGAGAGCCCCTTATCTTTTGCGACTAGTATCCACGATATGTTGCTGCAAAGCTGGGGTGGGGACATTCGAGTTTTTCCGGCGACTCCAAAAGTTTGGGGTGATGTTGCGTTTGAAGACTTTCGGACCCAAGGCGCTTTTCTAGTCAGTGCTAAGAAGCGTGCAGGAGACACACTTTTTGTGCGTTTGAAAAGTTTGAAAGGCGCACCGTGCGTTGTGCAACCGGGAATCGAAGATCCGAAAATCTATGTGGACGGATCGCCTGTTTCCGCCTCGAAAGTGAGCCTAGACGCAGCAGGTTTCTACACGATAGATCTTAAGTTGGGGCAGACTCTTCTGATTACACAGAAAGGGTTGAGCCCAGCCGATCTAGTCATAAAGCCACTGCCTGTGAGCGAAGCCGACCGCAACTCATTTGGTTTCAGCGAAAAGACCTCACGTCTACCCGGACATAAATTTTACAGCAAGTAAGCCCCTATTTCTTATTAAAAATCTCATTACCTCTATAGTCGTTGGCCTTTGGTCGGTCGGTACGTCAGTATTTGCCGCGAGCTCAGATCAGCCGAACGTTATCTTTATCTTATCGGATGATCAGCGCTTTGATTCCATGAGTATGACGGGGCACCCGGTTACGGAAACGCCACACTTGGATCGATTGGCGCAAGAAGGGGTTTTCTTTTCGAAAGCCTATGTCACAAGCCCAATCTGCGGACCCAGCCGCGCGAATATTTTCACTTCACAATGGGAGCGTAAGAATCGGATTGGGTTTACTAATATCTCGAATAACTATGTGACGCAGGAAGCTTTTGATAATAGCTTCTTAATGCAGATGAAACAGGCCGGGTACTCCACCGCTTTTATTGGCAAGCATCACACAGTCATCGTTGATCGCAAAAATACGCCGCTCAATGAGAATGTCGACTTTGCTTATTATGGTAAAGGCCACCTCGGTTTTCATCCGGGTAATAAGCATAAGCAGTTTAGTAATTTAAAGAATCAGTCGCAAACCGAGGGCTTATTTGAGGCTTTTCAGGCTTATTTGAAACCTAGTAACGAGTATAACTATTTCTACGAAAATGCCGACAAATCAATTAAGGGCACCTCTGAAAAGGGGCAGTTTGGCGACGCGAGTCGCTGCACTTCATTTTTTCAGATTTTTATTTGTTT